>LPNX011111042.1:225981-252057 GCA_001517045.1 Pseudotsuga menziesii
ATTCTGAGAAGTTCACATAACTTTCTTTCTTTTGCATAATAAATTGCTCCAAGTAGCTATTTGGCTGGGGCCGTGGACTGTTTCCCTCTCGAGGGTTTTAACCACATGACAGACATCGATGTGTTGATCTATGATCTATTTGTGTGAAGCGGTTGCTCAAGGTGTTTGGTCTTTTGGGAGTACCATGTGTACCCGAACATGGTATCAGATCTTTTATGAAGAGCCGCTTTCGGTTTTGATCAAGATCTGGAACCGATGTTGCTGAAACTTTGAAATGGTTTCTGGTTCTAGATTTTTTGTGCATTTTTGGCCTATGGGATTTGTTCCATTGCATCCGGAGCGTCATTTCCATTGGGAAATAATTTTTGTTTCACCGAAAACCATTTTCGTTTGTTCCATAAACACCCATTTCGGTAAATCTGAAGGTATAATGTTACAGTGACGGATTTTTTTTTAAATATCTCATATCTTATCAGTTTTATTATTATACCCTTTTTTGTTTTAGTCTCAGACTGTTGCCTTCCCTGACTGCGTATGCTCTTTGTCGTGCACCTTGCGTGATCGTAGTGAATAAGAAACAGTAAGGGAAAGTTTTTTTTATTGTCTTCTCGGCTACGTATGCCCCTTGTCGTGCACCTTGTGCGATCACAACAAATAAAAACAATGAGAAAACTTGAAAATGTAGACTTTCCGGGTAAGCTAACCAAGATCTAACCCCATTGTGTGGAATTTTTTTATTATTTGTTTTTGTTTTTCGTTTTTCGTTTTTTTTTGTGATTTACAGGGAAAAAAGGCAAGCACGAAGAACGAGAGAGAATAGTAAAAAAAAAAAAACCCTTCCTCTTTCCATTTTTGTATGTACCTTTTAAACTTAGCTCACTTGGTCTAAAGTTGCTTTATTCCTTAATAGGTCTTGAGTTCAAGTCTTATTAAGCTACTTTTTAGTGCATGCAATTTCTATTGTCAAGTTACTTTATTGTAAAAGTGTATCTCACATAAATAAAATAAAATAAAAAGTGAGTCACTTAAGTCTTTTAATTTATTGCCGCATTATTTAAAAGTAACATTATTGTAAAAGTGAACCTCACTTATTCTACAAAAGTGATTCACTTAAAAACAACTTTATTGTAAAGTGATTCTCAAAGGTTGATCTTGGGAAGAGGGGGGTTCTTTTTTTTAGTTGGTCAAGTTAATATCTGCCACGTCACTATTGGGGACATCTTCAACATTTTCTTTGATCAAGCATAACTTCATCATTCAGAATCAGTTTTCAGTGCCGTTTTTTTTTAAACCGCATATTTTTTCGAGCTCTTTGCAACCAGATAGTTATTTTATATTTTTTTAGCCATTATTTTATAGTATGGCCACCCATTGTGATATTATACTTACAAGTTCTAACTATTTCTCATGAAAATCTCGTATGGAGGATGTTCTACGAAGTAGGGGACTTTTCATGATAACCTCAGGGAAAGAAATAGAACCCATTGATGATGATAAGAAAATTAAATGGGAAAATAGATGTGATGAAGCTCGTGGATTAATTGGGATGTCAATCTCTACTGATTTGCGATTCCACATATCTGGAATTGATGAACCTGATAAAGCTTAGGAAAAATTGGAATCTGTGTTTGGTAAACATAATGAAATTTGGGGTCATCAACTTGAGAATGAGTTGCTTTCCTTGAATCCAAATGATTTTTCATGCATTCAAGACTATTTATCTAAGTATAAAACTCTTAGACTCTTATGTGAAGAATGCAAGATTAAGAAATAATACAAACAATATATTTATCATATTATTTCCAAACTTGGACCTGCATATTCTATTTTTGTATCTACATTCTACTCCATGAAAGAATCCTTGACTGCAGCTAGCTATCAAGAGCTTAGTCTTGAATCCTTTTTTGATTCCTTAATTAGAGAGCAAGATAAGCTCATTCATCTTGGAATAATTAACAATGCAGATACATCTAGAAAAGCCTTATTGTCCCAACAGAAAGAAAAGTCCAAGCCTCCCAAGAAACTGAATTTTCGCAATAATAAGCCAAACAACAAGGGTCCCAAACCCTCTCAGTCAGCTCCTTATTTAAAAAATTACAAAGGATCCAAGCAAAAAGGAAAGAATACTGAGCGTCATTGCAATTTTTGTGGGAAAGATAATCATGATGAATCTAAGTGTTTTAAGAAGATGGCAGCCTTAGAAGCAGCAATGAAGAACCACCACATCAGTCTAGATTCATCTTCCGAATCTACCTCTCATGGACATGCACTTTGTGCTTCTGGTTACTCTTATACTACATCTTCTTCTTCTACTTCAATTGAATGTCTCATTGATTCTAGAGCATCTTATCATATGGCTAAGGATAATTCCATCTTTTCTACTATGCATGAATGTAACACCAAACAAATATTTGTTGGTGATGATAGATCTCTACGTGTTGTAGGATTTGAAACAGTTACAGTAGAAAATGGTCATTTCAGTGATGTACTATGCATTCCAAAAATTTCCTGCAATTTGTTATCAGTCTATCAAATTACTCATTCAGGTGAAGGTTAAACTGTGACGTTTACACCTCACCAATTGTAATCAAGGATTTTAAAAATACTCAAAATGTCCTTGCTACTGGAACTGTTGATGATATTACCAGGTTGTGCAAATTTAACAACTTTGGGTCATCACCTTTTCCTTCAGTTTTTGTTGCTCATAGTGATAACTTGAGCAAACTTGGCATGAGCGATTTGGTCACTTAAATTATCGCTCATTGCAACAACTATGTAAAGAAAATATGGTGACTGGTCTTCCACTGGTATCTTGCAAGGATGGTGTTTGGTTCGGTTGTGTACGCGGAAAACATCATCAGAACAATTTTGACAAGCGTGCCTCTTGGCATGCCTCGGTTCCCTTGGAGCTTGTGCATAGTGACTTGTGTGGCCCTCTTCCATCTGCTTCCTTTTCTGGTTTCAAATATTTATTAACTTTCATTGATGACTACTCCATACGCACTTGGGTTTACTTCCTAAAACTTAAGAGTGAAGTATTTAACATGTTCTTGGCCTACAAGGCCCTTGTTGAAAAACAATCTGGTCATCAAATTATTAAGTTAAGATCTGACAATGGAGGAGAATATGTTAAAAACAAGTTCACTACTTTCTACACTGAACAAGGAATCCAACAACAACACACTGTTCCATATACACCACAACAAAATGGTGTAGCTGAACGGAAGAACCACACTTTAAAATAAATGGCTAATTGTATGATCCAATCTAAGGGACTAAGTCTACAATATTGGGCTTAGGCCATAAACTGTGCAAATTACATAGTTAATTGCACACCCACTCAAGTTTTACAAGGTATAACACCAGAATAAGCATGGAGTAAAATTAAACCAGATGTAAGTCACTTTCGTGTGTTTGGTTGTGAAGCATGGGCTCACATTTCAGATGAAAAACGGAAAGCATTGTAGCCTAAAAGTGAAAAGTGCATATTTGTTGGATATTCTGAAGATGTAAAAGGTTATAGACTTATTCAACCCCATTCACATGATATAATCATTAGAAGAGATGTTAAATTTGATGAAAATCTCTTGGCCTGCGAGCCTACCTTGGCGGGTGTGCCATCTTTGGCCTGCGAGCCTGATTCAACGATTGTTCCTTCTTCTTCTTCTTTCAACTTCCTTGACAGGTTTCCAACTCCAGTTTCTGATGATGACAGTGAGGATGAAAATCCACCTCCACCTGTTGATATTCCTCCAATTGCACCAGCACAAATACTTCCTCGATGGGTCCGTTCAACATGTGAAGCAGCTAGTGATCTTACTGGTGATCCTAGAGATCAACGTCAAACACGTTCTCAGTTTCAGCCAGCCTCTTCTCTTTTGGCTCAAGTTTCCGAGAATCATGATCCAAAAACTTTTGTAGAAGCTTCAGGAAATCCAGATTGGGATGCAGCTGTGGATGAAGAATATCGTTCCTAAATGGCAAACGACACTTGGGATCTTGTTCCTCTTCCAAAAGGAAGAAAACTTGTCAAATGTAAATGGGTCTACAGAAATAAGTATGCATCAGATGGAAGTGTTGGAAGACTTAAGGGAAGGTTAGTTGCCAAAGGTTTTTCTCAAGTTGAAGGGATTGACTACAATGAAATCTTTGCCCCTGTAGGGATTGACTACATGGTGATTTACATGAGAAAATTTACATGGAACAACCTCCTGGATATGTTCAGAATAACTCTAGCCTTGTTTGTCTCCTTAAGAAATCCTTATATGGCCTTAAGCAAGCTCCTAGAGCTTGGTATGCCAAAATGGATAGCTTTCTCCTTGACACTGGTTTTTCTAGATGCCATTCTAACCCCAATGTCTATACCAAGAAAGTAGGAAACCATCTCATCATACTTTTTCTTTATGTTAATGATCTTATTCTTACTGGTAGTGACCCTAAACTTATAACCCATGTGAAATCCAGTCTTAAGCAAAATTTTGAAATGTCAAACTTAGGACATTTGCATTATTTTCTTGGTCTCCAAGTCTTGCAAACCAAAGAAGGAATCTTTCTTTCCCAGTCTGAGTATGCTTGTGACCTTCTTCGTCACTTCCACATGGAAGATTGTAAATTAGCCCCTTCTCCCTTCTAGTCTGGAGTCAAAATTTTTGCCACTTGTACTTACGCTGAAGTAGATGCCGCCTTTTATCGTTAGCTTGTTGGTAGTCTTTTATACTTGTCTCATTCCCATCCTGACCTTTCCTTTGTCGTTGGTCATGTTGCCCGTTATATGCAAACTCCTCATGAAAGTCACTGGAAAGTAGCAAAAATAATACTTCGATATATCCGAGTTACAATTCAGTTTGGGATTCATTACCATACAAGAGGGAAACCTTTGTTGGTTGGTTTCACTGATTTAGATTGGGTCAACGATCCTGATGATCGAAAGTCTACTGCAGGTTATGCTTTTGGTTTGGGATTTGGATCTGTCACTTGGGCTTGTAAGAAACAACAAGCTCTTGCTCTTTCTTCAGCAGAAGCAGAATATCGAGCCGTAGTTAATGTCGGTCAGGAAGCTTTATGGCTTCGACAGATCCTTTTAGAGTTTGGATTTGAGTAGCAGCAGCCTACTCCACCTTGGTGCGACAATCAAAGTGTCAGCAAGCTTGCCAAAGATCCAGTTCTACATCAATGCAGCAAACACATTGAGCTACACATGCACTTCATTAGAAATCTTGTTCATGATAGTGTTATTGAAGTTCTCTATTGCCCTACAGATGATCAAATTGCAGACATCTTCACCAAGTCTCTTACAGAAGCGAAGTTTTCTAAACTTCGGTCGATGTTAGGAGTTCAGGAATGTGTCCTTAAGGGGGGATAGGCTCTAATGCCTCCTTCCTTCTCCTAATAGTGTCATTTTTTTAAATCCTTCAATCCTATCCCAAGTTGTTCTTTAGGGGGGATGTTAGGATATTTAGACACTTAGGAGTTAGTTAAGATCAACTTGTGTAATATATATGTTAGGTAAAAGTGTGTTTCGTTAGTATGCATTAGTATGCATTTGTAAATATTTTAATCCGACGGTCACGATATGTTCTAGACATAGAGTGATCTGACGGTTCAACTTCTCTTAGATCATACCTACCATTGATCCGTGGCTTAACACTCGATTGGTCTATGATCTCTATTTAAAGAGCATAGAGGGTCTTTGGCTAGTTGATCGATTATGAGAATCTCATGTAACTTTCTTTCTTTTGCATAATAAATTGCTCCAAGTAGCTATTTGGCTGGGGCCGCTGACTGTTTTCCTCTCGAGGGTTTTAACCATGTGGCAAACATTGGTGTGTTGATCTGTGATCTATTTGTGTGAAGCGGATGCTCAAGGTGTTCGGTCTTTTGGGAGTACCCTGTGTACCTGAACATTGATTATGTCCCAACAAGAGTGGAATAAATCCATAGTGAAACCATCTGCTCCCTAGGATTTGTCTGCCTACACGAAATTGAATACCCTTTCCACTTGTTCCAAGGATATGGGTAACATTACCATGCCATTTTTCTCTTCATATATGGGGGATATGTAGATTTATTTACTCAATGGATGCAACTCGATCTCCCAATGGACTTGTGAGGAGTGATTTGAAGAAGGATCTTAGCTCATTGGATATCTCCTCCTTTTGTTGTAGATTGTTTCCTTGAATGTCCTTGAGGGTTATGATTTTGTTATTCTGCCTATGCTAGAGCATGGAAGTGTGGAATAATTTGAGTTTTTCTCCCCATCCTTGAACCATTTCATTTGACATTTCTAACTCCGAATAATTTCCTCTTGTTTGATCCTTTCTTCCAACTTTTGATTTAGATGATGTTATTTCCATTTCATGGTCTCAGTGCATCTGATGAGAATAATTTACTGCTACATCTGGTTCACTTGATTCTCTATCATTCTTTTTTCCTCAAATATATTTCCAAATACCTCCCTATTCTATACTTTAAGTTTCTTCTTGAGGTTTTTCAATTTATGTTAGAATTTGTACATAAGAGAGCCTTAGGTAATTTATACTTCTTTCCACAAGTTCTTAGTATTAGCCTTGAAGTCAGGATGATCTAACCAGAATTTCTCAAATCTAAAGGGTATTTTTGTAGTGTTACCTTTTCTATTCCCATTGAGACATATGGGACAAGGAAAAATGGTTGCAGTCCAGTATTCTCCTATGGTATATAGAGATTCTGAGAGGATAAATCAATCTAGTCTTGAGGCTATTTGTTTCCTTCCTCCTCTAAATTTATTATTCCAAGTAAAATAACCATTGGAGGTATACATGTATACAAGTAAGTTGTTCTCGATGAAGAATTTGAATACCTTATTATCCCTGTCCAGACAACTGATGTCTCCCTTTTTTTCCATTAGATTAGTTATCATATTGGATCTAACCTTTGTCCTGGAAGGAGTCCTAAAGACACTGGAGATGATTTAGAAGATGAATTTTCTAATCCTTCTCTTGAGGTCCATAAACATTAGCTATGTACCCCTTCTTTTTCACGCCTATAAGGTGAAAATTTTCTACAACAATTCTTGGAGTAGCTTGGATGTTGTCCAAAACTATCTCTTAAGGGTTCCAGGGAAAATATAGACCTCCCTAGGATCCTTGAGCATCCACTTCTACCATCTTGGAATAATTTCATATTCTTTTTTTTTTATTGTTTCTAAAGAGAGGTAAGAGCACTTGGCTTCCCGTAACATTAAGATACTTAGCTTCTCCATATTAATTATATTTTTGACAAGTCTCTACTTTGAGGGATTGTTGAGTCCTCTTCCATTCTAGGATATGGTATTCATTTAGGGTGTTAGTTTAGAGAGGTAAATAATTTTATTAATTGCTTGTATTACCTTGAATCCAACATCATATTTCCTACCTCATCTAGATGTTGACTATTGTTTCTACTCCCTTTATTTTTGTCTTCTTGGTATGCCACTTTTGTTCCTTATTGTTGTTGGTCTTGATCCCCAAACTTACTTCTTTATGGGAGGATTTGGGGTTATTTCTTGGCTATGTTCTGGATTTGATGATCGCTCCTTTGAAAAATTATAAATGGGGTTTTGGGATAGTTTTTTTTGCAGTCTTCTTCAATCCATTGAATATCCAACTCTCCCAATTCCATGTCTTCCATTTCTTCCTAATAGTCTATCATTTGTATTTCCTAGGTTCCCAGTTTTTCATAGTGCTTTGGCTTCTTTTTTTATTTCTTCTGATCTATGGAGTTATAGGTTTTCCCCTCTCTCTGCTTACTCATCATACATTCAAATTGATTAGTTGCAAGAATTGGAACTTTGGTTAGCAGGGAGGGTTCTTTCTTCCATTCCTTCATCGATTTAAAACTTTGGAAAACTCCTCACTATCTTTCTCTTCCTACTTTGGAGGGGGAGAGTTTAGAGGGTAGTCTCGTAAGATATGATCATGCTCATGGAATTTCCTATTGTGTAAAGGAATGTGTTCATAATCTATGGTATAAAGCCACTCGTTGTCTCTATATCCTAGACAAATGGATCTCAGTAGAGGCTGGGAAATGTTCATGTAGACACAAATTCTGACATGAGAGGTATAACAACCATTTTTAGCAGCTTCTTAGATTTTGACAAATCGTCCCTATGGCAGTGAGTAGAGTCTCATCCATATTGGAGATTCCTTGAAGTCTTCCTTGTCAGGTTTGAATTCTCCACCCAGGATCTCATATAAAGGACCACAACATTGAAGAAATACGGTCCTCCTTCAAAGATTGCTAGATAATCCTCTAGGTGATTGAGCCTAATTTTAGGTTGTAAATCCTTTTAAGGTTCCATTTATGCTTAATCCATCCCATTAGGGATTTTTCAGATGGCCATAGCCCTAAGAATTCACATATTATTACATGCTTTGTCATATATTGAATGGTTCGATGTATTTTGGTAGAGGTTATTTAATACCTGGGAATCATGGTCAAATCTGGTATGAATTTTCCTTTGACTTGGTGTTCCTTCTTACTCTGTGTGTCTGAAATCACAAGTGATTCATTGTCTCCTACCTTTGTTCCTATCACCCCTAACCTGTGTTGCGCAGAGTCGGAACTGACATATTCACTTCCATTTGTATTCATATGATATTTTGTATCTTTGTATGTACCAAAATGATGGGGGGATAATCGTGTCTCCCCCCAAGTGCGGCCATTAAGGGCGAGAAGAAGGCATGGTGGGCCTGCGATCACTATGTTGGTATTGATAGGGGATTTAAATAGAAGTAAATCCTTAAAATATGTGCTCGCATTGAATCCTATATCTCATCCAACCATGTTTCCTTTCCATCCTTCACATTACACGTTCAACACTCTTATTGTCACAAAGATGACAAATTCTTTCATCCTATATTGTTTAAGAAATTTTCCAACAATCATTTTCGCCATCAATGTGCTTATATTGATATGGCATGTTGGTGTTTCAATTATATATAATATGTACTAATGCACAACAAAATGATACCCACCAATGACTAAAAAATATATATAATAAGCACTAGTGCATTCAACATATTTTTGAAGCTCCCATGCATATTTTAGATATCGAAAGGATTATGGCCTTTCTATCAACAAAACATACATATGTGATACAACTTGATATACACAAAAGGATTTCAAAATATTTATTACACATCACTAAGTATTATATATATTACAAAGCCCCATTACCTAATTTATTTAATAAAACCATCAATGCGTAATATATATGTAAAATCCCTAGTGCATATATTATCTTACATACCATAACTTATTGTAACAAAAAAAAATAACAATAGTGGTAACAATAATGTTGAGGCAAGCAATGATTTTATTGTTATTAGGAGCATCAATGGTTTTATTACATTTTTCTCACATCAATGCATAATACTCATTTGACGTCAGCAATGTGTAGGTAGGTATGAAGCACACCATTGAGTTCAAATGAATACAATGTAGTGATATGTTTTAATTTTGAATTTTTCCTTTTGGTAGGTATGTAAATGCAACTTCTTGTTTTTTTACAAAATGTCAATTAGTTAATCAAATAGTTTTTATAAAAATATTGATTCTTATATTTTAATTATTGTGTTTTGATATAATCATTGAATTAATGTGTTTTACCATTTAAACAAATATACCAATTGATTACACATATGTTCATTATAACAATGTAAATAATCCATACATTTAATTAGCAACAATTTTTTTATGACATTCAACAATGTAAATATAATAATTTCATGTCATTATATATGAATGTGAGAACCTTTGATATACAAAATGCATGGGACAACATAAAGGTCCACAATATTTAAAATGTCAATAAATAATTGTTTCAATTATTGCTAACATGCCACCGTCCAATTGAGAATATATGTCAACATTAAACAATGTGCAATTTTCTTTTCATAGACAAACATTCCAAAATATACAATTTGTAGCATTCAATTTTTATGATAATCATTTATTGTTTTAACTAATGTCATTGCTTGAGTTTCTTGCATGCTACTTTTCTTCATCACTTGCATGAGATATTGTATTTAGATTATTTAGAATGTGTTTCTTATTGGATTGAGTTTAAGATTGCACCCCTTCATGTTCCATCTAAAAACATATAAATAAAGTGTGATTGAGTATATCTACATTTATATTTTAATATACGTGAGTGCATAAATAATTAAAAAATTGTCGTAGAAATGATTGATCCATAAACAACACACTATCTTTTAAAACCATGGTCCACGTCGTTTCTTAAGATTTCTTATGTTGGATCCACTTTGTACTTTGTTTCCTATGAGTTTTATATATCATGACAAATAATATATATAATTAAAGGTTTCTGGTTGTTCCATTAATTATAAAATAAGGGAAGTGAAACAACATAACTACTTGCATATTGTTCATTTAGCCCTTGATACTACAACATATACTCACCTACTTAATCCGATGTCAATTAAATGTTCAAATGGATCTTATTTGTTTGTTATAAAATGTTATAAAAAAACCTTTAATAATTGAAAATCAATTACAATATATACATCACAACAAATATGAAATTTTAAGTAAGGAAAATGCATTAAACACTCATAAACTTTGTGATTAATCATTTTTTGTCTTTTCGTCCTATCTTATATGTTGAATGGGTTCTATTTTCTTTTATTTTCTGCAACAACAAACAATTCAAAATTAATATTTCACTAGATAATCAAACTCTTTGTAAGTAGAAAAAAATCAATCAAAATATATGTTTTATGCATGTTCTTGTTCAAAATTAACATTTCACTAGATAATCAAACTCTTTGTACGTAGAAAAAAATCAATGAAAATATACGTTTTATGCATGTTCTTTAGGATAAATCCTCATGTGATGCAATTATGCTCTTTTATTTTCCATATCTTTGTACATTTTTTTTCAAAATCCTTATTGGCATGTTTTTGTAAACCATGTCAATTATTCTTTGTAATTTCATTAAGTAATATTTATATGAAAATAATTATAGAAAAATATTAATTTGATAATATTTTGGAGTAGTGTATGCATATTATTAAAAAACATGTTTAGAGATAATCATTTTTAAATGATTCTTTTCTGTTATTATAGATTTTTCTATTACAATGCTCATCAGTCTCATTGACCATTTCTTTAGAAATGCTAGTTATAGTTTATGTATAACCAGATTCACAAAGTCATTATATTGATTTTTGTGATTTAAATGGAAAAAATCTATATATCCTTTACACTATATTCCTCGTATTTTAAATTATTAGGATGACCATCTCTTACAGGTAGTCCCTGCACAATATTCAACAAATGTAAACTCAAATTCTTGAAATATGTTAGGGATTAATATTATTATTATTATTATTTAAAAATAATAATTATATCTATATTAAAATATAGTTGTATGTGAACCATTCAACATAGTAATACAAACAGTATTACACATGTAGTTTTTGTTGTTAAAAAAATATCCCCCAAAAGAGTGAACCATTCAAGATAGTAATGCAAACAATATTGCACATGTAGTTTTTGTTGTTAAAAAAATTCCCAAAAAAGACCCTATTCTTTTAACGATATGGGATAGCCTACAAGTAATATGATTACTACATTTCTTTTTGGCATGAAAATTTCCTTACATACTTTATTAACAAAAGCACATAGTGAAATTCCATGGATTAACAACAAAATATCTTTAACATGGAACATGTCCATTATGGGATGCAATCTTTCAATTAACCTTGGATGCATAGCCATAAGTTTACTAGTTCAAAGCTTTGGTTATCTCCTATTGAAATATATGCTCTTCCATTCCTATCTTTTGCTCCATCCCATAAAATAATCATGAGCATGAAGGTGGTGTAGTTGAATGTGCTCCTTTCTAACTTTCCCAATCTTTTCTCTTTTCTATTTGTTATATTCTCCCTTGCAACTCCTTCAATTTCTCTTCCATTTCTTCCATTTTGATATTGTTGTTTCCTCTCGATATTTTTGAAATCAATTGTTTGTTCTTCGTGATTTCTATTTGAGACTCATTTTTTTCATTTGTTGGTGACATGAGTGCATCTCAAGCTCATGATTTCACTCCCATTCCTTCCTCCAACTCTCCCATTTTCTCACATACAACCCATGACATTATCGTGTCTCCTCTATATGCCTCTCACATAATAAAAAATATCCACATATTCCAATGCTTCACATAGAGCATACTTGTTAGAGTGGACATGAAGCTCCATTACTCCCATATTGTCAAGAATTCCACTACAATCTCCCAATATCTCGATAGTAAAATTTGTGAGGTGGTTCTTGTTTCCCCTATTCATTGGTAGCAAGAATGGTTTCAAGAGCTTGATGAGAATACTATTCAATGAGTTTGGGAACACAAAAAACATCCAATATACAAAAATTAAGTAGGGGGACCTAGGCATGAACACTCATAAATCCCACATCCTAGTTGTTGTCTTATCATAGTGGGTGTCTTAACTGAGCAATAACTTATGATGATGCAAAGAGGTAAAAAGAACATGGGTGGGATACATGTTTTGATCCCATCATCCTTCGATGCTTCCACTTGGTAATTTTGGATTGTAAATGTATATTAAAGACACATTGGGAGGCTATATTCTCGAGGGAGGAAACATAGAACCATTTCCCCCCATTTTTTATAAATTTACTTACTTGAGACTTGTGGCTAGATTAGCATGAATTTTTACTAAGGAGTTATATTTTCTTAATACTTATAGGGAATCAAAACATGTAACACTACCCAATCACAATTTTTCATTAGTTAGGGGGACATACCTGGGTTATAATGTAGGTGTAGGACACACTCATGATCGCCACACGAGTGCATCATACCCCTGCACATTATTATTAGATTATGTAGGTTCATATGACTATTATTTTGATTTATATTAAGTACATGTGAATTCATGGAAAAATAAGTTATATAAATCACAAGTTAATTTGGTTCAATCTAATTAATTTAAAGAAGGGGTTAATGGGGAGATCAAATAAAATAAGTAAATGTGATTTATTTATCTACTTAGGGGATTTTTGCATGAGGAGTAGGAAATGTGTCCAATTGGGGGAGAGCTTGGGAAATATTAAAAATGGGAAATGATATGGGGAAGGGGGGGTTTTCCTTATCCCTCCTTTTCTCTTGTTCTTGGGTGTTAGGGGGAGATGGGGGTTTGGAGGACGAGGGAGGATGAGTAAGGATCTAGCAATGGAGAGCATTTTTTGGCTTGATATTGATGAGTGAGGGCTCAAGGATCTTAGTATAAGACTGGGAGGTTGGTTGGGAAGAGAGTGGCACCCCATACGTGGTTTTCCCATGCTCTACTCTATTTACACTAGGAAATATGTATGACTGTAAGTTTTCCTTTTAGTTCTAGGTACACATAAATTTTCTTCTACTATGTTTAATATCACCATTGTGGACTTAAACATATATTTGTTTAAGTTTTATTAAATTACATCAGAGTTAGGTGTTACATTTATTATCACAGTAGGGTTCCCCAACCATGGGACATATGGACCCTCCTCTTCTTTTTTATTTGAATCCTTTGAATTTGGACTATTGAGGGATGGGTTCTCTTGTAAGTTGAAGAATTTGGGATATGAGAGTTTAGATCCATAATTATACCATGGATATTTAGTTTTCATACATGTATTTACCAGAGTGTAGAGTCTCTAAAATAAGAAGTGGAACAATGAATTTACAGTCAAAGGCATCTATTATAAGTTTAAGGATTTTTTTAAATATTATGGTGGTCTTATCATCAATAGAAAGGTATGATGTCTTTCCTTTGATGAATATTTAAATTTCTTTTTGTCGCATTTGTCTCCCTTGAAATTCACACATGAGAATAAGGGGTTATATTTGTTTTTAATAATCTAGTTTTACTTGGCTTCAACACAACATCAATAATTTTAAACAAGACTTGAAAAATCTAGAGTTTTATCTGATTATTTGTCTTTAAATATATCTATTTGTAATTTTATCTTGTATAAAAAGTAAGAGTCTATTGGAAGATAAGTGCTTCATTTGATTTGTTTGACTACATTTTTATCTTGTTTGACAAGTATGAATTTATTAAAGAGGAATGGTTCCTCTTAGTTTAATACATGTTGCATTAGGTTCCTTTGTTCCCCAGATTCTACATATACATGGCCAACTATTTATTGTGGGGATTAGAATTTGAAAATTAGCTTTGATATTCATGGCATCAGTGGAAACATATTTATAATTTAAATTATTAAATTGGTAGATAAATGTATTGCGAATATTGGTTATTCAATCCATTTTCCCAAGTGAACTCGCTATCTATATATTGATGGGAAGATTCACAATAATAATTCTCCTATGAGTCTTTGTTGTTTGATCTTAAAGTACTTGAAAATCCTCTCCTTCAATGACACCAATACTTTCTATACCAACTTAGTATCATAATATTATATTACTTCATTGATATTCACTTAATAATAGAAGTTTTGTATTACTCTTAGACCAAGTTACAATTGTCACTTGATTTTTTGTTTGTTTTATTTGCATATTTGTGAAACAAGAACATGATTTTGGGTTATCATTGGAAGTATTGCAAGATTTGATTATATTATTGATAATAATTATTTCAATAATTTGGAATAGACACATTTGCAATATTTATGAGGTAATATTGTTTTCCTTTCAGTTCAATGATTGGTCTTGGGCATTGGTTTTGGAAATTTTCCTCGAAATAATGCACCGTATCTTCGTTCAAATAGGACCCAAAGTCTATGTGGCACTTATATTGTGCAGTAGAGTCAGTAGGATTTGAACTCAAATTCAATTTGATGATCCTATTTTTTGTCATAGTCTTTAAAAAACACAATCATAGAGGTCGACAATCTCTCCTACTCCTATTGTTTCATTCACACATAGTTGAGATTAATACTGACATAAAATAGAGTGCATAAATTTCAATTTCAAGTTTATGTTACACAATGAATATATACATATCTGAATTGAGATTCCTTTCTTAAGCATAAAATTCATTAGACAAACCTTTGTGCATTGCTAATTCTAGGCCCTTCATCCTATATTTATAATATTCACATGGGTTTTCTCACAATAAGAGCATACAATACTCAATATATATCTTCAATAGTAGATGATTTAGGAAATGAATCATCTACTTCTTGGCATTTCATATTGGGTGAGCCAATGGATAAACGATTAGTTAAAATGTCTTTTTCATGATTCCTTGCGAACCTTCGTCGTTTTGTTCTTTTGGGAATACTAGTCATTTCCAATCCATGGAATTCACTTGGTACCATTAGCAACCTTGTTTTTACAATATCTATTTAGGATGACAACTTGGTAGTGATTATAAATGGCCCAACGCCAACTACTTCCTCTTCAATTACTAGTGAAAGGGGTATCAACCAATGCTTAAATTATGGATGCTTAGAATGGGAGACAGAAACTATCTGCTTGGAGAAGTTCCCTAATTTAATATTCAACCATATAACATTTTACTAATCATAGAAAACATAGAAAAAAAATAATTGGAAGAAAGACCTCAAAACTATGAAAGGCCTAATTTTGTGTTAGTCTTATGGATCATCATATTTAGTAGGGTTCATGTCTAATTTTATTTGTACGCGTGCACTCATTTGCATGTGCGTGTGTGTGTGCATGCTAGTGCATTGTATGTTAGATGCATGTTTACTTCACTTCCTATTTCTTAGATTCTATAAATATGTCTTTACTAATAATGTTTACAAATGTATATATTTTTAAATAAAGGTTTCCAGCCTTCGTAAACCTTATATCCTTGGTAGAATGATGTACATATATTTCTATGAATGGATGCTAAAATGATGTAGTTCAAATAATTTTAAATGAAAGCTTGATCCATGAAGAAATATACAAATGAAGGAAAATATAGATTTATGCATATGAAAAAAAAACCGTTCCTCGAAATATAGATAATTTTAATTATCAAATACTTATTGGAACTCGAAATTAAAAACCTCTTATACATGGAGATGTATCCTTCTCCAAAAGAACAAACTGTGGTATTTATTTTACAAGTAGTGAACTTCAAAGTTCACAATATTTGGAAATGTTCAACGATTTATTGAAAATAAATAAAATACAATATTGTTAAAAATATTAGAAGTAAAACTAAACAATTTACTTTGTGCCGCGTTGGGTCCATGGTGGTGGTCCTGAATGGGAATTCCTTTCAATATTTGGGCCAAACAAATAATTGTCTCTCTTGGTGAATTGTTTTCTTTTTTACAAGGATTAAGCATACATGCTAGCTCTCCTACTCTATGTTGTTGAAGTAACCATGTGAAAAGCTTGAACAAAGATTCACGGGCATCTTCCCTCTAATGATAATATTTCACATCATTTCCTTTTCCATATTCATTTTATTTTTTATGATTGGTTGACTATGGAGGATGTGGTGGAGAGACCCGGCTAATATTACATATAGAAGGTACTAGTAGTATTCCGAAGTCATCCCTTTTCAAATCCAAAAATGATTCAAATTCCATATTTTGTGCACCCATATCTCTTGTCCGTGTTCTTGAATGTTCACTCCCAACTCTATATGTTTTGTGATGAATCACTTGTACGACATATATTTGAAAATAGTTTAGAAATGTATTGGGATTTCCTCATTAATCTGCAGGGTACCTTTTTCCTAACTTCCATCTTGATTTTCAATTTCTTGATTAATAGTTCCTAAATACTAACTATTAGAAGTGGGAATTGTACAAGTCACATTTTCATAGTCTTGCTTAGTCAATAAGGTGAATAGGACTCACCATCTCTTGCACTAGTATAGAGTAAAATGTTAAAATACTCTGGATGGGTCTGTGATCTTAACCAATTTTCTTTCTTTATTGGAAAAATGTCATGATCAACAAACCTAGACCCACACAATGAAGTTGAAGGTTGTTTTATATATAGTTTTATGTATAGCCTTGGAGAATAAGTGGATATGACAGGGTATTGGCCATTTAGTTAAAATTGTTTATTTCTTCTTGGAGAGGAAATGCACTGGACAACGAGAGGAGCAAGAGGCTGAAGGACGTTTGTGTGTGCCCTTTGATCGTTGTTTGCTTGGAAGTGAAAATGCAACATGTAGAACAACTTTAGGCGACTCATGAGGTGGATTTTTTCCAAAGAGGCACTCTATAATCCCATTTAAGTTAATGTAAGGTACGTCATAAAGTTGTTGGATTTTAAAAGTTACTAGAAGCATGCATAGGTTTACATGTCGAGTAAGAGTACCTAAGATTTTGGTTTCTTATCTAAGGTATCACGCCCCTATTTTACAAGTGTTTTATACGTCATATTTTGGTTTATATTGATGTTAGAACTTTACCCATTTTGTTGATTAAAACCATTAAAGTTGCGTGATTAACCCTTCATTTTTATGGTTGGTAAATCTCGAGTGATTTTTATAATTGAACTAGTATGAGATTGCTTGATGAACCAATATTTATATGATTTAAACACACAATCAATTTCTAGATAATGCTACCATTGTTTATGCTTCTTTTATGTTTATTTGTAAAGTTATGGTTTCATAGCTTAAATACCTCCTTTTGAAATTTGTAAATTTTATTATGTATAAATGTTATCGGAAATAAGATATTAAAGTAACTATCTTTCACACATGGTTCTTTTATTGAAATATATGTATGCTACAGAGAAATAAGGATCATGCATGGTTGTTTTATAGAAATATCTATATGCTACATCTTCTCCACCCTATTGCAATAAAATATTGATCTTATATAGAGTGAATCCATGCTTTTAAGAAGAACTATCTTGTATTAGACATAACCAATTAATGGGATCCTTCAACCATGGTGTTGGGATATTATAAACTCACTTCATACTTAGGATAACAATATTTAATCATTATTGATTAATTTCCTACCCACTAGCCTAGATAGTTGGCATCCACTTGCACTACTTGATCAACACTTGCCATATATACCCCAAGAGCGCATTTATCCTTATTCTGGTTAAATCATGCCCACTTTATTGACTGTCATATTTAGTAATTGTGTCTTCCTGCAGATTATGTCTTTATACTGCTTTATTCCATCTTTTTAGTGGATAAGGTAAAGCTAGTCTACTAGGAAACTATTATTAGAGTTGCGATTTGTACACATAGTTCATAGTTTAGTTTAATATTATGTGCTCTTTTATTGTTTTTGTTTCATTTATTCTCTATTGAGAGTTTTATTCATGATCTATACTTGTAAGTAGTTATTTTTTAGAATAGATTTCCTTTCATAAAATGGATATTTTCTTTTTATTCAGTATTTGAGTGTGTCATAATCCTTTCCTACAATTCTCGTTCTTTCCTATTTTAAAATTTATTTTAGATTTAGCCATGTTTCAAATACACGTGTAATGGTATCTTTAATCGTTAATATTTTTTTCCAATTGAGATTTTAAAAAAAAAATCTCGTTCTTTCCTATTTTAAAATTTAATTTAGATTTAGCCATGTTTCAAATGCACATGCAATGGTATCTTTAATCGTTAATATTTTTTCCAAATGAGATTTTCTAAAAGAAATTATTTTATTCTTATTTTGATTATAGAGTTCATGAAATAATGTAAAAGGTTAAATAACATTTAATCTTTAAAGATGATCTTTTTATGGTTTTTTATTTTAGAAAATCACATTTTATTAAGTATTTTTCTTGAAATACCAACTTCCACATCTCTTTAATATTTTGTTACTCTTTGGAAAACCCGCATCTCCTCTTAACCTCGTTGAAATGAATATTTTTCTTATCTCATTGTATTTTTCTACTTTTATAGACTATTATCCAAAACCAATGTTTTGTTCACTAATGTATGTAGATCATAACTACATTTTAGGTAGGATGTTTATTTATCAATTAGTTCCCTTTTTTTTTAATTGTTTCAGGTAAAATATTTTAAGCACTTATTATGATTTTGTGCAAGCCACCTTCCTAAGGTTTGATTTCAATGTTTCATTGGATGTAAATGAAAAAATATCTTCTTAAATAATTGTTGGGATATTTTATGTTTGCAGTTTTTTTTTGGTTTTATATCATTGCGATTTTGTAATGCTTTTATGCTTTTGTATTTTTCTCTTTATTTATCCTTGTACATATTTAAAGAGGCCACTTCATCCTTGTGTAGGTGTTAGTGCTAGAAATTGTTCCTAGACTACCATAAGAACAAGCAAACACAATCTCAAAATGAAATAGAATAAAATTGGTTTTTGGGGTTTTGGTTTATGGTTTTGGTTTTAAAAGCATCATCAGCAAGGAGGAAATCAACATCCACAAGCTAATACAGAACTGAATCATGCAAGTTGGATAAACTTGGGATCAAACACATCCCAATAAGCCATAAACATTACACTTGAAATACTAATTCCACCCACAGGCTACAAGCATTTACATGAATAAACCTTTAAACAGGAAATGAAATTGTAGATTGAGCAATCAACGAGATCAGAAATGAAAATGCATGACAGGTAAAAGGGCTTATCAGTTTATATATAATCAATAACAGTCATCCACTTACATAAGAGTTATAAATGCTAGCTTGAGAAATCAAAGCTCCAAAAGCCTCTACCTGAGTGAAAAATCAACCCCAAAACTGTATGTTAGTCTTCATTTTATCATTACAAAGGTAAAGTAGTTCCATAACTACCTTCTAGGTCGAAATTTGAAACATTTACATCAATTAGTTACATTATAACTCAAAATATTTAAAGACAATTAACCCAAAAGTAAAAAATCAGATTTTGGGGAATTTGGCAAATTTATGAAAATTTGGGTCTCAAAGACGCCTTCATATCTCTTGATCCGGGACACTTGTGAAAAAACTGAGAGAGGTGTTTTTAAATGAGTCTATTATGAACAAAAACCTCTCTTGTTTTTTAAAAATTCCCCTTCAATTGATCGTAATACATGCTGGAAATTTGTGACTAAAACAGAAAATTATTAAATAATTCAAACCCTGAAAATAGGCCACAAAGATGAATTTGAATCGTTCAAACGATAACAACTGTTGCAAAAATGAGAGCGGTTTTTGTGAATGATTCTGTTGTGGACAAAAACCTCTTTTTGTTTTACAGAATTCGTTTCCATCACCTCGTAATATGCTCCCAATGAGAATGACAAAAACAGGAAAAATAGAGCTACTACAGGAATCTCTTCATGAAAATATTTGACAAAGGACTAAAAAATGAGGGTTAGATTATAAAGAAAACTTGGAATAAAATTTTATTATAAGTTTTTGAAAGCTTAAATATATACATATTAACTAATAAGTCCAAAAGACAAACCTTAAAACTAAATTAATGAAATAATTCAACCATTAAAAGCATTAAATCCAACAAAAATTACTGATTGTCAAAATTTCTTAAAATCAACATAAATTGTAAAATCATTTTAAACCAACGGTTGAAAATTAAGACAAAAAGAACAGATAAACTAAGAACACGATCTAGTTATAACATCTGGCTCTTGCTGCAGGATGAAGTCCTCCTTGTGAGGCTTCAAGAACCTATAGACCTTGTTCCTTATTCATTGGGTGATGGAGTCATTTACCAAATCTCTGCAACTTTCTCAAACTTTGAACACATACCTCTGAAATGACAAAATACTGCTACAAACCAGCATACTGGAAAAAAATATACATGCACGTATAGCGAGCTTATTCTGTTATTTACTCCTACTTCTAATCGGAGGAAACAGCCCAATCAAGTGTAATCATACTTCTAGTGAAGCCAAGAAGCCATTTGACTGAGAATCATAATTCCATGCATGCTACTGTTTGAGAAAACCCACAAAAGATGCGATAAATAAAATAAAGAGTTTGTAGGCAGCTGATACTTATGCCTAGAAATAGGAAGTATGCCAAAAGCTGGAGCATTAGAAACCTTTGAAAAATACAACTCCATCCAAGAAGCCACGAGCTCATGAAATTTTCGATTTAAAACTTCAATGTCTTCATTATATTCATCATAAAGTGAATCATTCTCTTCCTCTCCATTGTTGTTCTTTTTAAACTTTGGCTCAAGAATGGAAACCAAGGGCTCTTCAAACTGCTTCTCAACCTTTAAATAAAACCCTTGATCAAAACTTAAACAAATAAAATTCTAAAAGTGATCATAAGTCAAGAATGGTAGCTTATTTCTTATATCAATAGTAAGAGGTTGAAGAGCATCAACTTCTTCTTCATAATATGATAATCTCATAGCAGGAACTAGGAAATTTCTACTATAATCCACTGAAAGTATATTATTATCAAAAAATTCAGCAAACTGATATGAAGAATCAACACAAGCATCATTTATATCCTTGTTCATATGAATATCTGAAAATGATGAAGAAAACTGTCTTAAATAAGAATGATACCTACATTCTTCTTCCTGTTCATAAGCTTGTATATCTTCAACATGAGCCTGATCTCGAAGCATTTTGCAAGCTTAGATGTTCTCCTCCACTCCTTTTGCATCCTCAAACAATTGTCTTAAAGATGATGATTTCCTTTCTTACAAGAAAAAGACAAGATCTAAATGTTGAGCCATAAGCAAGTTTTTCCAAAGGTTTGATCTCCGTAGGCATACTGATATAAAAACTTTGAAACCTCCAATTAAATTTAGTAATTGGCTCATCATTCTCCCTTTCCAAACTATAAAATTCAGAAAGAAATTGATCATAAGATTTATTCTTACGCCAATACTTCAAAAAGACATCACGTAACTCTTCCCACGATCCAATTGAATCAGCATATAAATTTCGGAACCAAAAACCAACATTTCCAGCAAAGAATTTTGAAAATAACCTCATGACAACATCCTCATGCATGCTTTCAAAATTATCAATGAAATTATGAAAAGATCCTAAATGCTTCTCTGCAGTAATATGGTCTTTTCCAGTAAAATGGGGAAGATATTCAACAAAGTAGGAAGGGTGAGGATGTAAGAGAGATGACAACCTAAGAGGTTTAAACATATTTTGTCTGAGTCTAGACTGAAAATATGTGAGTTGAAAATGAGGTTCAACAAGCTGTTCGCAAGTTTTAACAGTGATGGTAGAAGGTAATAGATCAGATTTATTCTCTACAAGATGACCAGAATAATCAGGTTCAAGAGATATGAGTATATGTATATCATGTTGCACATGTATTTCAAATGAAGAAATATGATCAACATCAATAAAACAAGAAGAATGCAGACTTTCTTCTTCCAAAGAGGGATATGTACCTAAAGGTTTATGATCATTGGAATAGACAAAATAAAAAATATTTCTTTTGACATGCAATGGAAAAGACAGGAAAGAATTGATGATAAAGAACAAAACCCCATGGAGGAAAGTAACAAGATGATACCCAGTCTTTCCATTTGGCTTCTTCATTTTTCTGTTAACAAAATTCTCCTTGTAGTGGAATCTTTAATCGTGGAGTCGTCGGTGAAAAATTGTAGTCTAAAAGATTTTTCGACTTTGTTCACCTCTCAAATTCAGATGAATAATGGTATCCCAGGGAAGATATACTTCATCTTCGTCCCCGGCAACGACGCCAAAGATGTTAGTGCTAGAAATTGTTCGTAGACTACTACAAGAACAAGCTAACACAATCTCAAAATGATAGAATAAAATTGGTTTTTAGGGTTTTGGTTTTAAAAACTTTATCAACAAGGAGGAAATCAACATCCACAAGCTAATACAGAATTGAATCATGAAAGTTGGATAAACTGGGGATCAAACACATCCCAATAAGCCATAAACATTACACATGAAATACTAATTCCACCCACAGGCTACAAGCATTTACATGAATAAACCTTTAAACAAGAAACAAAATTGTAGACTGAGCAATCAACCAGATCAGAAATGAAAAAGCGTGACAGGTAAAATGGCTTATCAGTTTATATATAATCAATTACAGTCATCCAATTACATAAGAGTTATAAATGCTAGCTCGAGAAATCAAAGCTCCAAAAGCCTCTCGTTGAGTGAAAAATCCAACCCTAAAACTGTATGTTTGTCTTCATTTTATCATTACAAAGGTAAAGTAGTTCCATAACTACCTTCTAGGTCAAAATTTGAAACAGTTACATCAATTAGTTACATGATAACTCAAAATCTTTAAAGACAATTAACCCAAAAATAACAAATCGGATTTGGGGAAATTTGGTGAATTTCTGAAAATTTGGGTCTCAAAGACGCCTCCATATCTCTCGATCCGGGACACCTGTTGAAAACATGAGAGAGGTTTGTTTAAATGAGTCTGTTATGAATAAAAATATCTCTTTGTTTTTAAACATTCACCTTCAATTGATCGTAATACGTGCTGGAAATTTGTGACTAAAACAAGAAATTATTAAATAATTCAAACCCTGAAAATAGGCCACAAAGATGAATTCGAATATCTTAAACGATAATAGCTGTTGCAAAACTAAGAGAGGTTTTTTTGAATGAGTCTGTTGTGGACAAAAACCTCTTTTGGTTTTCCAGAATTCATTTCCATCAGCTTCTCCCAATGATAATGACAAAAACAGGAAAAACAATGCTGCTACAGGAACAAACTTTTCTTTTTCTTTTCAAAACTGAAAACAAAAACTACCTTCTAATACATAAAAATGTTCAACCTTTGTATAATGAATGTAAGGAAAGAATTATATGTATAATGAATAGAACTTGCTTTATAAATCAATTCAATGCATCCAACATGAACTGACACTGCAAAAAACATTTCTAAACACTAAACTTATTTTAGGACCTTCTTGCACAATCAAAGTGTCAAAGAAAACTTTCAAAGAAATATAAATATTTATTTTATTTTCCAATTTCACTTAAATATTAATGACATATATAGGAGAGAAAGAAAAAACATTGTGTTTTTATAGAATTTACATTGAAAGAACAAAATGTTAGCCAATCCAATCAAACAAGCCAAAACAAACTTGAAAACCTTAATAAAATTAACAAGCATCAAAAATATTTTTCTTTTTGTTATACAGAGATGTTGCTTCCTGAGAGGGTAAAAACATTTACAGAGCCCAAACCAACTTATAACAACTTTTTGAACCCAAAATTGGAATCAAATAGAAGAATGATTTAAAACTAAGGGAATATACGACATACACGCTTTTGACCAAAGCAACCCATATATATTTGCGCTTCGATACACAACAACATGTGTATGAATTTGAAAAAAATGGAAAATACAAAGAAAAAATGAAACATGTAGTCACACATGTGACTATAATCACAATAGGGTGCGTATATATATGCTTGATACTTGATATCACTACATACCACATATATATAGGGAGGAAGCTAAAATTACATTTCTAGGTTTCAAGTAAAGGTCTAATAATTTTTCCTAAGGGTTCTAAGATCAAATTGAAACTTCCACAAAGAACATTTTATAGGAAAATACAATAAAATAAAAAGAAAACCACACAAAACACCCTTTACTAACCCAAAACAAGACTCTCCCCAATGGAGTCGCTAGTTTTGTTTCAGGGAAAATCCCCTAATAGATTTGGGTTATAGCTATCACAAAGGGATCCCCATAAATATATTACAACTCCTAAGTAAAACAATCTAATCACATATTCAAAACCAATGTTTGATTACATTAAGAGAACAAGAATCCTACCTGTGGTCCAACGTTCAAAGTAGTTCCATGTATTGAACTTTTAGTCACACTGCTCTCTTGAACACCTGTAATCAAGACAGGGACATAAACACAATAATACAAGGCTGCAAATAGAAAAAATTTATTGAAATTATTATTTAATGCATTAAGTAATCAAGATTTCATAATCATAAACTTAAAACATATATTTCGGACGAAAAAGAGAGTTCTTTATATAAAAAAACAACACATACAAGAATTATTTCACATGCAACATGTTGTGGCACTTTTCTTGAACTGGATTCTAAGTTCCTCCACCCGAGCCACACACTTGCAACACTTCTACATGATTCACTCAGTATAAGTCCAAGTGATAAAGATGATAGCATTTTGACTTGATAAGGAATCAAGACTACTGGAAATACATATTTCTAGATATGGGAAAGGATTTGTAGACAAGGAAACATTATAATTCTATATATATGGTCTCCTCCTTATATTGGGTAGAAAGTTAGAGAAGTTGGGGTATTTATTCATGGGATAAACAAGTTAGTGCTAGTAAAACCTATGTTCAAATATCATATGTATTTGCATCATATGTACGTGATTTCCATTAAGGATTAACTCTTCCATCATATAATAATGGTGCACGAACCTCAAGCAAAGGTATATCATCTTGACTTGACATATAGGAAACATATTCCCTTTGTTTACATTGCATTTACTTATTAATATTACTCATAACCATAAGGTCCTACTTATTGGAAATTAGACACACCACCAATGTCGTTACCAAGAAGATCATGTTCCCCCATGGGTGTGCTCTGTTAGGATATTTAGACCTTTAGGAGTTAGTTAAGATCAACTTGTGTAATACACTAGTACAAAAGTGCGGATTTTTCCATGGAGGTTTTCCACGTTTCTTACTTTTTGGTGTAAAATCCGATGTAACAAGAACGAGGCGTCGTTGTATCCACACCTAGTCGTCGCTGTATCCACGCAAGGACTCTTAGCCGTCGCTGTATCCATGCCTATCCGTCGCTATACCGACGGCACCGTCAAGTTGACCTAGGGCATTAAGATTTTGTTGGCTTTTTACAACGGTCAACTTGACCTAGGCCGCAAAAGTCAATGTTTGCCGTCGCTATAGCGACGTCTAAGAGTTCTATAAAAACGAAGACCTTAACGATATTTTCTTCACACTTTCCATTGTTGCAGCACTGTTTTCCGGTGATTGTTGGAGTTGTTTATTATTTCCGTCTCCTGCTGGTGAACAATCCATTTCTAGATCTACATAGTTCGGATTTTATACGTGCAAGGTTAGTTTGTGTTTTCAAATGATGCATACTTTTACTACTTCATGCTAATGTTATTTCCTAGATGAAGTTAGTGTATTTTTGTTTCTATGTCCTTGTG
>LPNX011111067.1:3600-14049 GCA_001517045.1 Pseudotsuga menziesii
TTATAGCACATAGTAGCCTCCTTAAATTCTACCATGTTTGTGACATATTTGATGGTTCTATTCCATCTACCTAACTAGTGAGTCTCTCCTTCACTGATTGGTTGGTTCAACTAGTCAAGAGACTAGTTCACCCATTGGTTAACCTCTCAATCAACTCTTCTAGTTGATTATCGATCATCGACTTTCTGTCTCAAAAATGTCCAAATGTGTGACAAAATAGCATGTCTTATTTATCCAACATCAAGGCCATTTAAGAAAATACTCATCTTCATTTACCTTGGGAATCATATCCCCCATTCAAGATAACATTTCATGACTTCCAGCATCATCATGAAAATTTGGATCCCTTCCTTCAACAATTTCATTAATGGCACTGACAAAATAATTCACTATAACAAAAGGAGAGGGCCTATCACATGCACCTCTATGGATTTTGATCACAATAATTGTCCTTTATCCTAAAGAAGAATCCTTTTAAAAGTGAACTTCTAGGATAGAAACAGGTGGACTTGCCATCTTGTCCTTGTTCATAAATTGAATATTGAGATCACTTTGGACTACTTGAAGAAATGCAATCATCAACGAATATTTCTCGTCATCGTGGGGAAGTTGTAAAACCCTTGGAAGGTATATAGGTGACTATATTGGGCCATGACTTCTCCTTGAATATGGGCTCCACAAGGCCATTGTTCACCAATAGAGAGAGATCCATTTTTCTATTCTCCATCATTTGATCTTTGATTAGAGGATAGTGATTCACAAGGTCACAAAAAACCATGGTTATATGTTTTTATTCAACATTTCATTTCCTGGTGATCCTTAAAGCAACAATGCTTGTTCCCTAGTAGATTTTCCTTGCTCATTTATCTTTGGATGGATCCATGGGCATTGACATTATTACAAGCTTTAATTATTCATTATGTTTGGGATATATCATTGATGAAGAACTCCAAAACCCCATTCAAAAAATGCATGAAACATACGATAAATTTGAAACAAAATTCACAAAATTCCTTAAAATTACAATATTTTTGAAGCCCAATTCATGAAATGGATCTAAATGATATCCTTTCTACAAGGCTTCCATGAAAGCCAAATACACTTGTTTCCAATAAATAGAACATTCTAATGGGATATTACTATGAAATTGGATACAATAGATCATTAGAGGAGAATGTAAATAATATCCTTCCTACAATTACAAAACATTTAATCAAAATCAATGGATAATATCACTTTCAAGAACACCCCTAGATACCAAAAAAATCACAACGCCAAGAAGAAATTCAGGGAAAAAAGAAGAAAAAACCTTGTTCCACGTGAGTTTTGAAAAAGGGTTTTCTTGAGAGTTATCTATAGAATGAATTGTTTGTCATCATACTTTGGATATTTTCTTCCTCTTGACAGAAGGAGAGGAATTGAAAGAGGAATTGGGATTGGGATTTTTGTTGTGCTTATTGGAGGAAAATATGTGGAATAGACCAAACATTCCACCTCTCGATCACTTTCCTCTCCTTTTTCAATATAAGAGTCACTTTGACATTTTCATAATAATACCTTTTAAAACCCTTGTGGATATAGTGAGCATCTTTATTTCTCATATTTGAAACTACTTGGGTTATTGCAGCTTCTCTCCAAACCATTGAACGCAATCTTTCTGGAAGCGGTCCTTTGTGCACTGTCAAAGAATCTCTTAATCCTCCACACAGCCCAAATGTTCGACGATTTTTCACTTTCACGGCAACATTTCTTGGCACGATTTTGACAGAATCTCATTAAAAATTAAGATAAGAAACAATTGTGTTTAAACTTGATTAACCTAGGTTTCCTGGGGTATTTGAGGGCGTTAAATCCATTTATTCATTTATAAACATGATTTGATCAACATATATTTTGAATTAAAATAAAAAGGTGGGATTCCAATCAAATCTCACCAAGAAAACAAAATCATGAAATGTTTAGAATTATTCTTAATCGTCTATGCAGCCAAAACATTCAATGATTTCAAGTTTTTCTGACAACATTTTTTGGAACAATTTTGACAAAATATGATAAAAACAATTATCTGAAAGAACTGTGTTTAAACTTCTTTAATATAGGTTCTTGAGGGTATTTGAGGGTGTTGAATCCATTTAAGCATTAAAAAAATTATTTGATCAACATTGAATTCGAATTATACAAAAATCTAATTTTGATTAAAACTTACCAGATAGGAAAAATCGTTGAATGTTTAGCCTTAATCTTAGTACTTCATATAGCCTAAAAATTTGGTGATTTCTCCCTTTGTCGATAGCACTTTCCAACATGATTTCAACAGAATCCGCTAAAAAAATTTAAGATTTGAAAGAAAAATGTTTAAACTTGCTTAGTTTGGGTTCCCTAGGGTACTATAGGGTCTTGAGTCCATTTATGCATTTATAAGCATGATTTGATGAACACATAATTAAAATTAAAAAAAAAGATGAGATTCCAATAAAATCTCGTTGGATGGGGAAAATAGTGAGATTTTTACCCTTTTTTTCAATCCTCGGTATAGCCTAAATGTTCAACAATTTTGCTCATTCTTTATATTATTTTTCGGTACAATTTCAATGGAATCAAGTAAAAATATTTAAGATCTACGAAAGAAATGTGTTTAAACTTGCTTAATATGGGTTTTTGGTTGTTGTAGCTTCCCTCCAAACTTGTCGACATGATATTTTTGGATGCAGTCCTTTATGCAATGCCAAAGAATCTCTTGGAACTTGTGTTTCGAACATGTGACATGTCAATCCTTGCTTTTGATTCTTTATTATTATTTGGTTGTTTTTCCATGGGTTTGATATTAATCATCGAATGTATAACCTTATTCTTAATCCTTCATGTATCCTAAACATTCGATAATTTCTCCCTTTCCTAATAGCACTTTCCTACACGATTTTGACAGAATCCGGTAAAAAAATTTAAGATATGAAAGAACAATGTTTAAACTTGCTTAATTTGGGTGCCCTAGGGTATTTGAGGGTGCTAAATCCATTTATGGATTGATCTAGGAGGATATTTTTTATCGATCTAAAATGAAGTCTTCAAATTATGAACATAAATGGGTAATTACGTAGAGCTCATCAAGATCTTTCCAACAATGTGTGTTTCATCTCAAACGGACACGGTATGCCCGAGATATCGAGTTTCAAAGTTTCTTCAAAATAGGGAAAAAAAGGGTGCCACATGGCACACCCACGATGTGC
Organism: Pseudotsuga menziesii; assembly: GCA_001517045.1. Lineage (NCBI taxonomy): Eukaryota > Viridiplantae > Streptophyta > Pinopsida > Pinales > Pinaceae > Pseudotsuga > Pseudotsuga menziesii. Next base: position 6,828 of record LPNX011111067.1, read on the forward strand.
TACATGACCTGTATAGACGGACCATATACCTATGTCGTAACACCATGAAGCACCAAATGGAAGATTACATGTGACATGGAACTATTGAGTTGGCAGACTACAGACGATGTGGACTAATCATATTGTGACACATGGAATTTTGAATGTAATGCATATTGAACCCTTAACTACCCGTGTGTGATAGTAAAGAGAACCCAGGTACATACATATCCAAGGTCCAACACAATACATGCAACGAATATATATGTATGTGTGTGCACGTGCATATGTATACATACATACATATACCGCCACATGACAAAAAAAAGTGGAGCCCAAGAATTTGACCCAAAACCTCTACTCCAGCGATACAACATTTTAACCATAGGTTATTACACAATCATTTAAACAAAAGTTGTAGTATTATTTTTTTACGTTTGGTTCCGACATTATACACAAATGGGTGTGCCTATCCACGGTATTTAAACAATAAATTCACCATATATAATATATGATTTTTATCATCATATATTTTATTACTCTAAGTATATTGCATGGTTGGTTAACCATATATATTATCGAAATTAAAATTGGATCAAATCCCATTGAATTCGGATGGGAACTTTGAAACCTTTCGGATGGGAACGTGATGGGAACTTTGAAACCTTTCGGATGGGAACTATGAAACATTGGGTAAAGGTATTTTTTTATATGAACGCATTATTGGTGGAGAAAAAATGGTCTGATGTCAATGTTCATTTGTAAAGGTTTTTAAAATTGCTTATATTGTAAATGGTTGAAGAGGTATTTTAGCTTTTCTTGTGACAGGAATTTTTTTGGAAGCTTAAGTTTTTTTAACTTTGAAAATATTTTGTATTTAATGAAGATTACATCATAGTGTTGTAATATTTGATTTCAAATTAAAATGATCGATTTTACTATTGGAAAGCATACTTAGAGACAATGTCTATGCGAACTTCATGACCAACTCTCTTGTCATTTTCATGGTTCATGGTTTTGTGTTGTTTAATATGTTTTATTTCAGTTATTTAAACTCACACTTTAAACTTGTTTATAAAGCATTTTTAAGCTAATAGTTTAAGTGAATTTACATGCAATTCAACTGTTATTTTCAGATTCGTTATTTTCGGACCATGCATTCATAGACATGATTTGATAAACAGAAAATTCAAATTAAAAATTAAAAAAAAAATCATGAGATTTTAATAAAAACTTATAAGATAGGCATTTACATAGACTAACAATTTCTCCATTTTCCAAAAACATTTTCTAGTATAATTTCTAAAACATTCACTTAAAAATTTTGAAAAATAAAAAAAAGACACAAAATATTTGAAAGCGTTGAATCCATTTATACATTGAAAAACATGATTTGATCACAACATAATTTAATTTTAACCTTATTCTTAATCATTGAGGGCTTGTAAAGAATTGAGTCATCATTAATGGAATCCATAGAGAAGCATGATAGATTGTTCAAATAATGGTCTAGAGATTAGATCGAAAAGTGAGTTAGAGCGTGGTCGATATCTAAGTCACGAGGATACAACAATGGCTATGAGTCATGACATCTAGATCAAGAGATTGATCCCTGCAAATAACAGCATCTTGGGAGATTTAGTGATGATGGTAATGATAGTGAGATAATTACATATCGTGGATTTTTAAAGAAGGAGATGACTGATCCTAAAACAATGTCCAAAAATCAATTTTCATAAAAAAAACACACTACAGTGTAATAATATTAAATATCATTAAACATAATATAACATAATCTGATATTAATAAATTAAAAATTAAAAAATATAATATAAATATAAAACAAATTAATATCAACGCTAATATTTTTAATTTGAATTATTAAAATAATTATAAATATGTCAATCATTTATAAATAATTTTTTAATCTCCTTTACTTAAAAATTCAAATATTAAAATAATTTATATTAACTTCACATAAAATTTAAAATTTTAAACACTATTTTAAAAGTTTTAAATAAAAAATAGTTACACTTAATGCTTAATTTGAACTTTACATAAAGTTTATGTTGTGTCCAATGAGTTGAATGGGAATAAATTTATACTAATTTCATATTGAAATTAAAACTTATGTTTTAAATAAGATCTTAAGTTTTTTAAATAAAATTGGTTTGATTTAACATTTATGTCAATAGATGTTTTTATTTGAGATTTGGGGTGTACTACGATCTATGCTTTTATGTTTTTTTATCTACCCACAAGGATGACAAGAATGAGACAAGATTGATTCTGTCCTTCAAAATTGGAAATAAACAATTATAAAAATTGAATATAAAAATAACTGGTAGGTAGCTAATGAATGGATAACTGGTAGCAATTCACATGGAAGATAACTAGAAGAATGTGAGATAAAAAGAAAAAGAATATAACAAATATAGTTGATAAATAGATAACATGAAGAATGTGGGTGAACATGTAGATAGGCATGGATAAAAAGTAGATAAATAAAAAAATTATAAGATTTATGTGTTTTCTAGACTTCTGAAGATAATAATTTCCCATAATTTTATAATTATGCAAATGATGGAGCATCCTTGGAATTGGATTCATTTAGGTAATGCCACTCAAATCTGTTTCAAATCTGTTTGTGTTTAAAGTTTTTTCAAAGCATGATTTTTGTGTGTAAGGTAGGTTCTTTAATAAATTGTTTAATTTAAATAAAAAATTTTATTTATAACATTTATGTGTTTGCTAGATTTATGTATATAATAAATTTCCATAATTTTATGATTATGCAAGGCATGGAGCATCTTTGTAACTAGATTCCTTTAGGTAGTACCACTCAAATTTGTTTCTGTTTAAAGTTTTTTCCAAGTATGGTTTTTGTGTTTAAGGTTTTTCTCAAGTATAGTTTTTGTTTCTTTGATGTGATTACATTCAAGGTTATAGGTCACATTTGTATAGGGTGATATTAAAAATTTAATATGATAATGTTGATAGTACTATTCAACTTGGATTTGGATTGAGCTAAACTTTTGAAGATTTGTAGTTTCTTTGAACTAAATTATGATTAATTGGGTTGTTGGAATTGTAATTTTAATTGTAGGAATTACCCATGGAGCACATGGATTTAATTCCAACAACAACAACAAAAAACTGTCATTTCAACAATTTTCAGCTAAAATTTTATTAGAAAGAAATAAAATAAATATTATAACTCTAATTATGATATTTTTTAACTTTTTTAAAAATTAATTATTAAACGTAAAATTCTTAGTAGAGACTGCTAAAAAAAATGAGGTTCACACAGTTACATTTCTACTAAAACTGAGCATACTTCAAATTTATTATGCTGATGTACCATTAACATAACTTACTCTGGGATGGATTCCAAAAGATCCATATGACATCAATAATTAAAAAAAACAAAAGTCTCCATTCGACAGCACTGCTATAAGGTTATGAAAGGACATCAATAATTAGAAAAAACAAGTCTCCATTACACCACAGCTAAAAACAAGTCTTCATTACACCACTGCTAAAAGGTGTGATAGGAGGCGTTCCATATTTCGTGATCTCCTCATTATCCTGTGAATAAATAATTGCTGAAATTACCTGAATTGATTGTTGAAGTTATGATTTCATTTCTCTGAGTGGACTCAACACACCCAGATTGCAATTCAGGATACACAAAATAGAATTGAAAATTTGAGCTAAATAAATTTTCACAAATGGATTTCGGAAATTTCTTAGCAAGAAAATTGGAGAAGAAGGACAAAATAACTAATCTATCCTTTGCCAAGATTTTTTTTTTAATTTGTACATCTATGCGGTCAGTAGGTCCCCTAATTTTTCCAGAGATTCCTTGCTAAAGGGTGATATTGACTACAGAAAGTGGAGGACGTGGTATACAAGCTCCCCAAAATTACACAGCTCTGTATACCAAATTCCCCAAAATTACACGGCTCTGTATTTCAAACAATTAACTGAGTTTGAAGTAGCTTACTGATTTGATTACCACCAAGCAGAGTATCTCCTTGCATGTTGCTCAACTATCTTTTGCACGTTTCTGCAATATTACTGAGTGCGGCCTTGTGAAGCAAAGTGAGAATGGGAATCCAAAAACCTCATGTCGCCATTTTTCCTAGTGCCGAAATGGGCCATATCATCCCTTCTGCGGAGTTCGCCAAGCACCTCTCGGCAGACTACGGATTCACTGTGACCTTCATTACGTGCAAATGGATGTTCTCCGGTTCTCGCCTACAACAAGCTTATTCTGACACCATTGCGTCTTCGCAGGGTTTCAACATCCGCTTCGTCCAACTCCCTCAATGTTGGAAAAATGTAATTATTCGCAGATCTGCACTTGATCTCCAGCCAACTCTGTCAGAGTCTATACAAGCCACGATCTTGTCTGTCAGTCTAACAAGAAGGAAAATTCCACATGTAGGCAGCGTAATTCAATCGAATTTATTTCATAAGCTAAGTTGTTAGGTAGATAGTTATTGCAGTGTTTAATGGAAAGTAAGTCGGCAAGTAAGTCGGTCTATGCTGAAGCAATTTTCAGATTGCCTATAAATAGAAGAAGCATTTTGTAATTTAGTTTACAGACAGGGAAAGATACAAGCAGAGGAACTCAGGGTGAGAAAGTGAAGTCGAAGCTCAAGCTTCTGTGCATTTGATTTAGCCGAAGAGCTGAAGCTCTGTAGACAGACGAGTTTGTAACAGACAAGTTTGTATTACTTTGTATTTCCGCATAGTTAAATATATGAAATAGTTTGTGGTTGAATTCATGATTATTTGGCCGCTCATATTTCCAGATTTACTTCTGTAAATGTCTTTTACAATTACTGATAAGTAAAAGAACAAGAACCCATAAAATCTCACCGCGTGAAAGTTCGAGGTTTTACGGCATCTTTGGTCGATTCAAATCTTCCTACATATTTGGGCATATGTTTTTATTATAAGTTATTTGGATTTGTAAAAGTGAGTAGTTTACTTCATTTTACTCATAGGTAGAATCATTTGTAAATTCTTAAGTCTTTAGACTAAGAATCATATCCTACCAATCTAGTCGCATCAAGCATCAACTTGATCGCAGAGAAGTTGATCGCATCAAACATCAACATGATCGCAGATAAGTTGATCGCATCAGGCATCAACTTGATCGCAGATAAGTTGATCGCATCAACTTGTTAACTGGGTTTGATCGCATCAACTTGGTCGCACCAACCGGCTTGGTCGTAGTAAAAACTTGGTCGCAGTAAAAACAGGTTGGAGTTAAAAAGTGAAATTATAATTTTTAAATATTGACTGAGCCCTAAACCCAAGTTTAGTTGGCTCGGTTTTGTCTATCTGGTATCAAAGCAAGCTTATATCAGACCAAGGTTTATAACAGCCCAAGATTTTAGGAAAGAAATCTTGTCTTAAAAGGTGGAAATTAATTTTCTACGGAAAGTTAATTAAAAATTAAAAATGTCTTCCACTTCTGGTTCATTGCAACCTCCAAGTTTTACAGGAAAGAATTATGAATATTGGTCTTTAACAATGAAGGCTTTATTTAGAGGGAAATATGTCTGGGAGATAGTCCAGCATGGTTACGCAGAACCAGCAGACATGACAGCATATAACAATCTCACACAGGCTCAGAAATATGTCTTGAGAGAACAGAGGAAGAGAGATGGAAAAGCTCTATTTTTCATACATCAAGCTATGCATGAGAGCATACTCCCAAGAATAGCAGCAAAGACTAATGCCAAGGAAGCATGGGATACATTGGAGACTACATATCAAGGTTTGGATATAAGGTAAAGACATCCAAGCTGCAAATTCTGAGAAAAGATTTTGAATCTCTGTGCATGAAAGATTCAGAGAATGTAGACACATTCTACACCAGAGTTGTTGGGTTGATAAACCAACTGAAATCTCATGGAGAACCCGTATCAGACCAAAGGGTTGTTGAAAAAATTCTCAGAAGTCTTCCCCCAAGATTTGAAAATTTGGTTGTGACCTTAGAGGAACACACAAACATGGCGACATTTAGCATTGATGAGCTGCAAGATTCACTCATCAATCATGAACACAGAATCAGCAGATCACAGACATCATTGGAAGGTGCATTTGCAGCACAGTCATGCATAAGCCATGGTAGAGGCAGGGGAAGAAACAACTTCATAGGCAGAGGAAGAAGTTCTTCAAGAGGAGGACGAGGCAGAAGTCCTGCAAATGTCGGTGGCAAAGGAGATAACCAGAACCCAAGTCAGCCAAGTGGCCAGAGGTTTGATAAATAAAAAATTCAATGTCATTACTGTAAGAAGTTTGGTCATTATGCATATGAATGCAGGAAGAAGCAATATGACCAAGGAAGACAAATCCCAAGTCAGTCAACCAGCACCAACACTTCGACAGGTGCAATGTTAATGGCATCAACATCTCCACTTGAATGCAATGCTGTTCAATAAAGTCCACATGACATATGGTAATTAGACTCAGGATGCAGCAACCACATGACTGGTAATTTAAATCTATTCTCCAGTCTAGATACTTCAATTAAAACTGATGTTACACTTGGAAACAATGTCCAAGTCACTGTCTTAGGAAAAGGCACTGTTGATATTCTAACCAAACAGGGGGAGAGTAAGTATATCCCTGATATCTATCATGTTGAAGGTCTGAAACATAATCTTTTAAGCATTGGACATTTGTTACAAAAAGGCTACAGAGTCTACATGGAAGATGAACACTATGTGATCAAAGACAAGCGTCCAAGCGACCAGCTGATAGCAAAAGTGCCAATGACAAGCAACCGCTTGTTTCCATTGAGGATAGTTCCCAACATAAAAGGGAAGACAAAGACAGAAGCTGCATTCAAGATAGAAAGTGAAGAAACAGTCGAGATCCTTGACAAGAGAGAAAATTGTAGCACTAATTTGCAAGCTGCATTTCAGACAGAAGTTCAGGATGAATCCTGGTTGTGGCATTTCAGATTTGGACATCTGAATTTTGGTGGGCTGAAGCTACTGCACACAAAGAATATGGTGAAGGGATTACCATTGATCGACATACTAGAGAGGGTTTGTGAAGGCTGCATTTTTGGCAAGCAGCACAGAGAGATATTTCCAGTTGGAAAGTCCTATAGAGCACACACACCACTTGAAATTGTGCACTCTGACATTTGTGGTCCAATGTAGACATCATCCATTGGTGACTGCAAATATTTTCTAACCTTTATTGATGACTACTC
>LPNX011111074.1:4261-104897 GCA_001517045.1 Pseudotsuga menziesii
AATGGGGTAGATGAGGTAGTTAACCATTTTTGGGTGTTAACAGTTACCACCCCGCGGTACTGTAAGAACCCTCCAGAATGAAGGTGACATTTTTGTAGGAGGAGAGGTCAGATCAGGGTGAAACTTTGTGGGCTTGTTTTCTGCTAATGCCGGAGAGATAGACTGTCACATGTAGAGGTTTGGCAGCCTCTAAGTGCCCTAGAAAAATTATTTTTGGTTCTGCTGCTCACGTCCCCTAAGCTCTTTGTTTGTTGATAGCTGCTCTAGATGAGAAAACTGATGGCTGATAATCATTGTATGTCGTAGGATAGGCCTGCTGAGAAAAGAGGAAGCTGAAATGCAGAGGAAATACGAGGTTTTGTGGTCCCAACGAATCCTTCTGTGGGTTCCCTGCTACTTCCGGCTGCAAAACATGGATCTTCCAATAACCCTTCGGAATGTGCTAGATCTCTGAATACTAAAGTATATGATGAATGTTGTGGATAAACCTGGATGATCTATCCCAATAAGAGACTAGGGCATATATCTCAGTGTCAAACCCTTTCTAGTTGAAGAAACCGCCTCCAACCCCAATTATCGTGGCTGCACGCTGTGCTGCTGCTCAAAAACTACAAAATCAATCAACAACACTAATAGATAGTCTCTTTAGTTCAATCACCCTCTTAAATAGAACTTCATGCGCTTTTAGGGTTCGCATGTCACTTTTAGGGTTTAAGATTCGCATTTGCATGCAAGCAATTCTAATTTGATGTTGACTTTTAAGACTAAAGAAATAAGGCTTCTTTTACTTGACTGATAACTTAACACTGAATGAATGTCCTGTTCTACTCTAAGTATCAAATTTTCTCAGTCAATTCCCTCTCATTCAGTACCCTGCTCGAACCAATGGGAATCAAGTAGGTTATCAGGTGTTTTAGATGCTTAATTAGAGGGGGACATTACAGTCCCCCCCGCTTGAAATTGCTTGTCCTCAAGCAACTGCAAACTAGGATGCTGCAATACCGTCTCTCCTTCCCATGTGGAATCCTCCGTAGGTAATTCCTTCCATTGTACCAGCTACTCTCAAATCACCATATTTCAGAGTTTCCTTTCTCGCACCTTTAGGATTCTCTCTGGAATCAGCACCAGCAGCCCTTCATCATATGAGGGAGGTAACTCAGTGGATGGAGCAATGTGTTGTCCTAATGTTTTCTTGAGACTGGACACATGAAACACATTGTGAATCTTTCTTTTATCTGGAAGTTATAGCTCGTAAGCCACCTCTCCAACCTTCTGAATTACCTTGTAAGGATCGTAGAAGCGAGGTTTTAGTTTTTTCGCTCCTTTCTTCTTAAGGGAAGATTGTTTGTATGGTGTTAGCCGTAAGTATACTAGATCTCCTACCTCAAAGCTCCTCTCAACCCTGTGTCTGTCTACGTATAGTTTCTGTTGATTCTACGATGCCTGTAAGTTACCCCTTAGGAATTTAAGGCTATCCCAACTGTCCTATATCCAATCTTTGGCCTTGGGTGCTTTGTTGTCTCCAAAAGCTAGATATGCGAAGCTCAGTGCCTTGTAGCCATACAATGCTTTAAAATTTGTCATTCGGATAGACATATGGTCGGTGGTATTGTATCGGTATTCCCCTAGGTGTAGCCACTTAATCCATGTCCTTTGTTGGCCTGCTACATAATTGTGCAGATACCCTTCAACCCACTTGTTGACAATCTATGTCTACCTGTCACTTTGTTGATGATAACTCGTACTTGTAGCGAGTTATGTCCCTACTAACCTAAATAGTTCCTTCCAGAAGGCACTAGTGAATTTACTATCCCGATCACTGACAATGGTATTGGGTAACCCATGCAGTCTGAAGACCTCCCTGAAAAATAACTCAGCTACCTATACTGCTGAATAATCAGATGAGATAGCAAAGAAATGAGAAAATTTGGTCAACCAATCTACCACGACATATAAATAGTCTCGCCCTTGTACCTTGGGCAACCATGTAATGAAGTCCATGGAAATACTTTCCCACTTTTTTCTCTGGAATCGGTAGTGGCTGAAGTAACTTTGCCAGATGAATGTGTTCGATCTTGTTCTGCTGGCAGTTGCTGCATTCCCAAACGTGTTGCATAACTTCCCCTTTGAGGCCCTTCCATGAGAACCTCTCTCAGATCTGCGTGTAGGTAGTCAAGAAACCTTGATGTCCTGATATTGGTGAGTCATGTGATGCCTATATGATCTTCCTTTTTAAGGTTGATTCTAGGATGAGTTATATCATGCCCTTGTACTAGATGATGTTATCCATAATTCTGTACATGTCATCCTAAATCTTTCCATTCATTAACTTGCAATAAAAAATGTTTTTGGAGTACTCTACTAAGAGAAGAGACCTCCAATCTGTGTATATACTCATGAGAGACAATGAAGTGGGTCATCTAGCTAATGCATCAGCTACTACATTGTTCTTACCCTTCACATACTCTATCTCGAAATCATAAGCCTGCACCTTGCTGACCCATTTTTGTTGGCGCTCATTCAACTCCTTATGTTCCAAGAACTAATTGAGGTTGTTATGATCTGTCTTGATTTTGAATTTGCTTCCCACCATGTACTGTTTGAATTTAGTGAGAGCATGTAAGATGGCTAGCATCTCTTTGTCATATATGGAGTAGTGGCGCTCATAGTTTTTTAGTTTCCTGCTCTCAAATGAAATCAAGTGATGGTTTTGCATCAGTACTACCCCTAGTCCTTCTCCTGATGCATCACGTTCCACTACAAATGGTTGTGAGAAGTATGGTAGTGCCAAAACTAGGAAAGAACTCATTATGACTTTCATTTCCTTAAAGGTTTTTTGTGCCAAATCTGTCCATGTGAATTCCCCATTCTTTGTGAGATCGGTGAGTGGTGCAGTGAATTGGGAGAACCCCTTAACATAGCTCTGATAATATGTGCAAAGGCCTAAGAATCCTTTCAGTTCCATGACTGTCTTTGGCGTGGGCCAATCCCTAATAGCTCGGATTTTCTTCATATGAACCTGTACCCCTTCTGCACTAATGATGTGCCCTAGATACAACATCTCTTTCATGACAAATTCACACTTAGACATCTTTGTGTAAAGAGATTGCTCTTATAGAATGCCCAATACCTCGTCTAAGTGTTTCATATGCTCCTCCCAAGTATTGCTGTAAATTAAAATATCATCAAAGAATATTACAAAATACTTACGTAACTAAGCTCTGAAAGTATGGTTCATGCACGAGTGGAAGGTCACTAGAGCATTGGTGAGTCCAAAAGGCATGACCAAGAACTCGTAGTGATCATAGTGGAAACGGAAAGATGGTTTGGAAATGTCTTGATCCCTTACTCGTATCTGGTGGTACCGTAAGAGAAGATCAATATTTGAAAAGTATTTGGCACCCCGCAGCTCATCCATTAGTTCATCAATCCTGGGAATGGGATATCTGTTTTTGATGGTCTTTTTGTTGAGTTCTCTATAATCGATTCACATTCGCAATGTGCCATCCTTCTTCTTAACTAAGACCGTTGATGATGCAAAGGGACTAGAACTGGGCCATATATCCTAGTTCTACTAATTCCTTAATCGTCTTCTCAATCTCATCCTTATATATTTTGGGATTCCAGTAAGGAGTGGTGATGACTTTCTATATCCCCTCCTCTAGCTCTATGATATGCTCAAATCTCCTATCTAGCGGTCTACCTGCTGGAAGATCCCGAAATACCTTTTCATGCTTCTGCAATAAGGCCTGAATATCTGGTCGGTGTTGGGTGTTGTTCTTTGGAGGTTTCCTAAAGGTGACTAAACATTTTGTTGACCATTCTATGTCATTCTGCCTTACCACTACCTCCATTCTCTGTGAAGATACCGGTTTTGGGGGATAAGTTTTCATGCCCCTGAATTCCATTTCCATTACTCGGTAGTCTGTAGTATATTTCCATATTGAATAAAGCCATTGAATGCCTAATACTGCATGTGTATCCACCACATCCACTACATAAAATGAATCTGTCATCTGGTAGTTGCCTAATGTGACATTCAGTTTTAAAATACAATAGTTGCACTCCATGTTAGAGTTTCCTACTACTGCTACAGTAAATCCCTCAAACTTATCTATCGAATACCCATCTTAGACACCCATGTTGCATTAATGAAATTGTGGGTTGCTCCCTCGTCAATTAATACTCCTACTCTGTGGCCCTGTACTACTCCTCTGACCCTAAGAGTGTGAAACCTAGGTACCCGAGATAATGTAGCAATCACTCCCTCTGGTGTATCCCCTTGGAGTGACTCATATTCCGCTGCTCACAATTCCTTTGTTGTTTCATGCTTGTAGGCCTCCCCATCACTGTATGAATATACCTCTATGTAGTGGGATTTGTCCTTTCCTGAGCACCTGTGTCCTAGAACCCATGGCTCCTAACAAGTAAAACACAACTTCCTCCATCTCAAGTCTTTCCTTCTGTCATCATATAACCAAGTTTTCTTTGGTATGTCCAGTTGAAAAGGTTTCATATCCTTGTCTCTAACTGGGAAGTTGGTCTTGAGAGGAAACCAGTTCTTCGAGACTGAAACCTGGAGATCTCTGGCTCTGCTAATCGCATCATGTAAAGTGGGAGTTTTGTAGGCTTTCACCCATCCATGTAGTGGTTTTGTCAAGGCCTCTGTGAACAACATAGTCAGCCTGTTCTCCGACACATCAATCACCATAACAGCTACCCTCTGAAACTCTGAGATGAAGGCCTTGGCGCTACCTGTATGCTTGAGTTGAGCTAACTCTCTGAAGTGTATCTCTGGGTCTTTCCTGTCAATCCGCTCCATGAGCTTCTGTATGAACTCACTATAGGAGTTTATGGTGTTGTGACCCAATGTCACTAATCCATGGTACCACCATTCATGAGCCTCTCCGTCTAAGTGCAGTGTAGCTAATTTAATGGCATATGTCTCTGTCATGGGGTTCAGTTGGAAATAAGTATCCAACTTCTGAACCCATATCCTCGCTGAACCTCTGCAAGCCCCATCAAATGTCACATACCCATACCCCATTATCATGTTGAACTAAAAATTTCATCGAAACAAAGGGCATGACTGCGAACCACCTCTCAACATTTCCAACACTGTCACACTCCCTCCCGTCTTCCACTGACCAGTTCAACGATTTGCAAGGAAAGATATCATAGGAGATCGGATGTGGAAGAGAAATCGTGACAGAAACCAACGTTCACAAATGGTTCTGCATCCTAAATCCAATCAACGACTCAAGACCGTCCCTAAAAAATAGACTACGCGGAAAACTTGCATTGTGGGATCGGGAATTGTGGAAATCTCGATACTGCAATCCTACATCCAGCATCCCGCATCCCACATGCGGAAATGACCTTTGCAAAAATCAAAATATGCAAAGCCGCATCCCGCAAGTTGCGGAACGAAAACTGTGGAAAGACGTAATTCACAAAAGGACATCTCTACATCTCACATTCCGCAATTGCGGAAAGGAAATTGCGGAGGTCCAAATCTGCCAAAGGATGTCTTCCGCATTCCGCATCCCGCCTGCAAAATAAACCATTGTGGAAGAAGGTTTTTGCTCGAAAATTCGACCTGCTAATCGAAATCTTTAAACACACTTGGCCATCCACGCCAACATCAATCCGACATTCTAAACCTGCAACTTAGTTTAACAATGCATTGAAGGAAACATACATAGATGCCTAGAATTGCAGTTATTCAAAGGAACAATTCATCAATTCAACATAGCCAACATGTTAATCATATTCCATCAAGCAATTACAATGCAAGAAATACAATTGCAGAGATTAACATGGACAAGAACACTTATCTTGAGAAGAACTTTTCCGCAACCAACTATGTCGTTGCAACGTTCCACCCAACCATAGGCCAGTGCGCTCATCAGTCTCTTAGCAACACTGCCACCCCCGAGTTGGACATGATTTCCTCAAGGAATAAGGGAACACTAATATCATAGTTGGGTTTCACAGACTGTTCACAATCATGCCAACATTCACTTTAAGGACCAATCAAGCCAATAGATGGGTTTATCAGACTGTACACAGTCAAGCCATCTCACTGCTGGGTTTATCAGGCTACCTAGCCAAGCCAACATTCACAGTTGGGTTTATCAGACTGTCCATCCAAAGGTTACTCACAAGGTAAAACACAACAAGACACAACCAGGCCAACAGATGGGTTTATCAGTCTACCAGCCAAGCCATCTTTCCAGTTGGGTTTATCAGGCTTCTAAGGAAATGGGTAGGAAGAACTTCTAATATAGTGAGATCATCTATAGAGCTAAGAACACCTTCACAAGACCTATTTGTCCTGGCTTCCCCACTGGCTACACACCCAACACAAGGAAGTGTCCCATTCTCTGCTCCACAGTCCCTCAGGATACACCTTCCCTTCCAGTGCTCTTCAGGATGTGTGTAGTAGGTTCACCTGCCACTCTTATCTTATTGTGAGGTTCCACACTAGTTTTATCAAGCACGTTCTATGTCTCTCCTACTCTTAAGTCGTGTACACGGTCCAGATCCAAACCAGGGTGCATAACACAACAACCATAGGAAGACTCAGCAACACCAGCTTTACTCTAGAACACGAGTAACAGGGTCTCATACACTCTGTAGTTCAAGATAACGCTACAACACAGCAATCACAATCTCACCAAGGGAAAACTCTTGCAGAACGTGAAGGATACACATCGTAAGAGCTCAACTATCGAAGAGCTTCCACGCAAATGGAGAGAATAATGGATGAGCAAGACGTCACACAGCTCCCAAAATGTGAATCCAAACAAATATGTGAACGCATGAGAAAAAAATGGCATACGATTCTAGGTGTTTTTCTTGCCCATGAAGTCAAAACGCGACATTCAAAATTGGGTGCTCTGCCCAATTCGAATTTTCCCATATTCTTCCCCTTCCCTACAAATAACTACCTCAACCACATTCTGGTAGAAATAAATGGTTGGGAAGAAAGACAAGAAAAAGGGTAGTTGACAGTTTTGATGGGATTTCCCCATGACACATGGGTTTTCCCAAACTGGCTCAAGGTTAACATTCCCTCCCGCTTATCCTTAGGAAAATCATGCCCCCATCTCAGTTTTCGTTGCATTGACATAATTGGTTGTGTGTTTTTCATTAATTTACATATTTACATGATGTTTACAAACATGCTTGCCTTAGCACATAAACCATAGGAATCAACCATGACCGCCTGTATACCAAACATTAATCAATGACAGGGCCTTTGCCTTGAGCTCCTTGTCATGACTCCATATAATATTTACATCATATACAATAATGCAAACAGGGTCAAAATCGAGGTGTTACATCAAAGTTTGGGATGGTCAACCTACCCAAGGTTTTCTACAACTCATAATTATGATTGAATCCATTGTTGAAATTTATGGGCATGTTCCTACTCTTCATGTTGAAAAAATCCAAGAAAGACATGGTTGCATGAAACTCATCCCCTAAGTCCCTGTATTCCTCCAAATAGGCCCCAAAGGGTTCACTAGGCTCTACCTGCATGACTGGACCTACTACTGCATATGCCAAGAAGTGAGGCATAGTAGGCCTACTGGAAGGTCTATTATATATGTGGGGTGTGTTCTGCATATTGGTGTATGCATGCTTCCCACTGCTGCTTGTAGACCCTCTATCTACTAGTGAGAGAGGTGTACTTCTATTACCTGGTTCTGGTTTCGTCGATAATCTATTGATTGCATTAAGTACGTCATCTTTCCCTTTGGCTAGGTCTTGCAATGCACTTACTAGGTTGCAAAACTCCATCCTATCCTCATCTTCTCCCATTCCTTTTCCCCTGTCAAAGTGTATGCATGTTGGGTCCATGTCTAAGTTGGTATCTTCTAGTTGGATATCCTCAAATTCCTCCGTGTACCTACTCTTCCTTCTCTTATAGGTTACAAAAGTGTCTTCTTCTGTATTCATATACTTCTCATGTTCGATCCCACAACTGGCAAGGAACATGCTCTGATACCACTGTAGTATCCCAAATACTGATATTCTCTAATGTTCTATTGTAGTGTTGACTCTCACACTCAATCTTATACAAAAATACGAAATAACTGTGCATGCAAACCTTCCATGCAAAAATGCCCTAAAATGTAGTTGAATTAGGGCTATGGTTTGCAGAAAGAAATTAACACTTATCACTGATATTCCGGCTGATAATGACTCCAAAGATAGTTGCATGCATAAATATCCGAATAGGTGGGCTAGTAGTGCTTCTTTCCTCCGGTTTTACCACCCCGCAATACCGTAAGCACCCTCCAAACTGAAGGTGACATTTTTGTAGGAGGAGAGTTCAGATCAGGATGAAACTTTGTGGGCTTGTTCGTTTGTTGATATCAGAGAGATAAACTGTCACATGTAGAGGTTTGGCAGCCTCTAAGTGCCCTAGCAAATTGATCTGTGGTTATGTTTCTCATGTCCCCAAAGCTCTCTGTTTGCTAATAGCTGCTCCAGATGAGCAAACTGAAGGCTGATAGTCACTGTATGCCATAGGATAGGCCTACTAAGAAAAGAGGAAGCTGACATGCAAAGGAAATACTGGGTTTTATGGTCCCAACGAATCCTTCTGTGGTTTCCCTGCTACTTTCGGCTACAAAACATGGATCTGTCAATAACCCTTCGGAATGTGTTGGATCTCCGAATACTAAAGTATATGATGAATGATGTGGATAAACATGTATGATCTATCCCAATAAGAGACTAGGGCAACTATTTCACTGTCGAACCCTTGCTAGTTGAAGACACCTTCTCCAACCCCAATTGTCACGGCTGCACGTTGTGCTGCTACTCAAAAACTCCAAAATCAATCAACAATATAATAATAGATAGTCTCTTTAGTTCAATCACCCTCTTAAATAGAACT
Source organism: Pseudotsuga menziesii (assembly GCA_001517045.1). NCBI lineage: Eukaryota > Viridiplantae > Streptophyta > Pinopsida > Pinales > Pinaceae > Pseudotsuga > Pseudotsuga menziesii. The sequence continues at coordinate 13,176 of LPNX011111074.1, forward strand.
TCATGCGATTTTAGGGTTCGCGTGTCACTTTTAGGCTTTACGCTTTGCATTTGCATGCATGAAATTCTAATTTGCCGTTGAATTTTAAGCATAAAGAAATAATGCTTCTTTTACCCGACTGATGACTTAACACTGAATGGATGTCCTGTTCTGCTCTAAGTATCAAATGTCCTCATTCAATTCCCTCTCATGCAGTACCCGCTCAAACCTAGTGGAATCAAGTAGGTTAGCGGGTGTTTTGGATGCTTAATTAGAGGGGGACATTACAAAATGACTCAAACTAAAAAAACCAATAAGAGAGATTTTAGACTCTAGGACCTAAATTTTTAGCGATGCTGCCATCAAGGTATGTTAGACGCTGTCGGTCTGATTTGATGCTTATTAAAAAAATAAAAAGAGAAAGAAACACATGTCACGCTTATTCCATATGCACATATATAAAGATGCATCTCTGTGAAGTGAATTATACTTATGTTCTAATAACTTAAATTCTAAATAAACCTAAATTAATCTTGAATAAGCCAGCGTTTGAAGTGTTTCGATTAGAAAAGTCAATTTTCACATATTACCTAATTCCAAATTGCAATACATCACTCTAGGATAACCATTGTTTCCGTTTATATTCCCTAAGCCACCATTTTTATTGGTTGCTAGAAATTTATATTTGGTTATCGAAGGCCAATTGTACATATGAGAAGGATTGGAATACCGTCTTATTTAGGGATTATAATACTTTTACAGCTTCATAATTTCTGTTGAAGGTTGAATAGTGTGAGACACTGGCTCTTGTACTGGGTATTTGATATTGTTTATTCATAAGGTTACAAATAAAAAAATTTTGCTGCAGGTTTTAAATTCTGACGGGGTTGTTCTTATTGAGTTTCTCACACCATGGTGTGGTCATTGCCAAACCCTAACTTGAATCTGAGAAAAGATGGAGGCTATTTTGAAAGGTTTTGTTACAGTTGCAGCTCTTGATGCTGATGCCCACATCTCACTTGCTCAGGCATGTTTTATCCCAAAAGGAAACCTGTTAGTCAATTTATGATTTTTTCATGGTGTGGTCATTGCCAAACCCTGACTTGAATCTGAGAAAAGATGGAGGCTATTTTGAAAGGTTTTGTTACAGTTGCAGCTCTTGATGCTGATGCCCACATCTCACTTGCTCAGAGACGTTTTATCCCAAAAGGAAACATGTTAGTCAATTTATGATTTTTTCACCCTTTATTGCTATTCTTCGTGCGCAATATTAGGAAATTTATCCCAAAAGGGATATTGATGATGATTTGATGTGGTAACGGACTTGGTTCCCTAGTATGTACATCTATCAACTTAGTTGGAAACTATTATGACTTCCATGAGTGAGACGAGTACTCCTACGAGCTCAAAGACCTGTTTATATATTCTTATGAGACAAATATGTTGCTAAGATCTGATTCAATCAAAATTTGTAGTCATATACAAAACTTAGATGTAATCCAAAATAGGTTGGGAAAAAAAGTTTTTGGAATTTCAGCAAAATAACGATAAAATAAAAAATAACTGAAATTTTTCTGGTGCTTTAAATAAATACATAAAAACTAAACCTACTGCCAAGATTCGAACTCATCATCAATCTGACAAAAACAATGCTTTTATTTCTGCAAAATGAAAGAAATGCAAGAAAATCCCAAGCTGCTTTGAATATATGAATACCGGACCTATACTAGGATTTGAACACACAAAATTTGGAAAGAAGAAATACTTATAGCGTTTTAATTTCAACAAAACTGAAGAAATAACTTGAAATTTTAGAAAACAAACCCCGTCGTACATGGCGTTGCAATGAGGCTCTATAAGCCATGTTTGCAGCCTCATCTGAGCATCATCTAAGAAGATTCAAAAGCGACCCTACCATGTTGCCAACTAAAATGTCAACCTACAATCTCTGAAGTAGATCATCCTAATAATTTTTTAAATCTATCTCTGGTATCTTAATCAAACGTACTGTTGTTACCTAAAATGTCAACCGGCAATCTGCCGATCATCGGATCACCCTAATGATTCTTCAAATCAATCTCAATACCTCGCACATGATGATCATAAATCCCTCGGCTAGGATTGAACGTTCATTGGTTGTCTGAGCGATACCTACTCTCATAGATAACATGAGTATTGATGATCTCTGACAATCAATTGACAGAGTGTTGCCGCATGCCTTCTATGCTTCCTCTTAGCATTCACATCCTGTGATGGGCCCATAACTATGACAAATGGCTAACCTTAATAATCCTAAATTACATGCAAATGTATGTTAATTATTTGTTTAACTCTATGATGGCTATGACAACAATGTGGAAGATCGATATGTTTAGATGAGGGGTTAAATTTGACGGGAGTATACCCATATTTAGGTTTTTTACCCGTCAAATACGGGTGAATATGGAAAAAACCCGTCATCTAAGAAGGGCATTTTTTAAAAACAGTAGTAGTTTTGACGGGTATTTATAAAATTTGCCAGTATCTAATTTATATATATATATATATATATATATATATATATATTACCAGTTGTACAGGTGATGAGTCAATGACTGATGCGGGCCCGACAAATTGCAATGCAGCCCGCCAGATTGAACATTCCAGTGTTAAAGAAATTCGGCTAAATAGATGAACGTAGAAGAAAAGGGCTCACGGCCCTCCAATCGTTCCTGCTCCCATTTAATATCATATAAATATATACACTTGTACATCAGGGCATTAAATTGCTGGGACAAATTCCAATACTTGGATTCCAGTTTGAGTTGATGTTTTGCACAGTCGACTTTAATATCAATATCCACTATGGAACAAGCAAGGATTTAAACCAGATACGTTTTTAAGACATGTCATGTGACTAAGATGCATTCTCCAACTGTCGACCATATGAAGGGTGGTAAAACCCTAAAGGTTTTAATGTGCTTTGGGAACTGTGTTAGTCTTTTCATTAGTGGTATGGGGGAGTTTAATTATTTCCTAAATTTTCCAAGGGCTCTTGGCCGCTTAGCCCTGCTACTCAACTGTGTGCAAATAGAAAGGAAAAACCACCAATATCGACCATTACCACTTCTAGACTACGCCTTCGAAGTTGAATTTTATCACTGCGATGGTTCTTGGAGATGTTTTTGATACTAAGAAGGTAATCTGTGAACTTTAATCATTTTTCTTGGTTTTCTTACATAACAATAAAAAGAGAAAGATAGTTTAACTCTCATCCTGTGGTTTTCATGTGCAAGGTTCTTGTCTGCTTTGAGAGGGTGATTTGAGCTATCGCCGAGAAGACTTCTATGGAACTGGTAAGACCAAATCATTCCTTGCATAGTCCCAAGATAGGCTTTTGTGGTGTGTTTCCAAAGCGATGGGGTTGTCCACTTTGTATTGTATTGATGGGTGGGAGTGATTATCGCTTGGTATAATTTCTTTGCTGCAACGATACATTGGTTACTATGAAGCATTTTTGAACATTTCTATGGGCACTCTAACCATTTTCCTTCACAAAAGATATCTAAATTTGATTATTTTTGTGGGCAATGTGCTATTACAAATCGTTTATGCATGCTAGTCTGTTAGAAAAGATTTGGACATTTTTGGTGGTTTTAATGGGAATTTGACCATACAATTTTGGTGAAATTGCATTTTCTATTGTTGAAATTGTACGTTTTTATTGGTGAAATAGATTTTTGTGGGAACTATGACCATTTTTCTTCACAAAAGATATCTGAATTTGATTATTTTTGTGGGCACTGTGCCAATACACAGTGCATTTATGCATGCTAGTCTGTTTTGACCTTTTTGGTGGTTTTAATTGGAATTTGGGCATACAATTTTGGTGAAGTACCATCCTTGGAATGAGGGGAAGTACCCAGGGTTTCTCCCCAGGCTTTGTTACTTGGAAAAAAAATGCAATGTACAATCCAAATGTAAGAACAATTGCATTAATGAAATGCAATTCACAGTCTTATGGAGATAGGGGTAAGAGTATTTTAAATTAAACTAATCTCTGGAAAACATTCAGAAGTCAATGCAAGAAAGCTATTGAACAAATCAACCATATTATGACCTGATTTCAATATATCAACAAAAAGTTATAATACTAATAATGAAAGAAATATTACAAGCTAGGAAGGGGAGGGAACAAGCGACCTCTGTCATAAGATGAACCCCTACTTAAGAGAACTTAGAGTAACGTAATGGAGAGGGTGTTGAAGAAGGCCTCGTTATTGTTTGAGAAGTGACAGTTCCACCCCCATTAGAAGAAAGTGTAGCCATTGTTTCGATGTTTCTTTACCTGCATGGAAGAAGCAGACATGTAAATGGTTAGATGCACTTAAACAATGTAAAACAGTAAACTAATGCACCCATATGGTAGTTCCAGAGTTGAAGATGGCATTTAGTCGGAGAGTTTAACATATGAAAAAAGTGGTCATCAATTGTGACTAAAACACTGAAAAATGTAATTAGACAAAATATGTTTGTTCTGGTAGAATTATATAGTTAACTAGGAATGAAGATTGATATTTAGTATCACAGGACTGTTAAAACTAAAAACTTAAAATCAATAAGACTCACCACTAATGTGGAACAGTTATGCTACACTTATCCCAACAATGGAGCTTAAGAGTGACTTTCTTCCACACCTAAGGTAAATTTGAGTAAATAGTACATTAAGGGAGAGTCAGTTCACAACTTCACACACCCATTGCTAGGATTTAGCTTAACCCAATTAGCAGCTGTGTTATTAAAACCAAACCGAAACCGGTAAAACCGGCCAGCTCAACCGGTTCCAGGCCCTGTGAAATTCCTAAGTTATTTCCACTAAATCCCTTACTGCTGAAAATGCAAGTTAAGAATTCTGGAGACTGGCCGGTTCCAGGCCCTGTGAAATTCCTAAGTTATTTCCACTAAATCCCTTACTGCTGAAAATGCAAGTTAAGAATTCTGGAGACTCCCTCATTAGATACTTGCTGAATATGAACATTTGTTTCAATATTTCAATTAGATATGAACTCCACATTCTTTCTCTTACAATTGTAGTTAGGGTGTAACATTAAACAATTGAATATTTTAATTTTAATTCGTTGAGATGACTGAAACAGTCAAGAGATGTTTCTCTTCTAAAAGGTCTAAAACTATCTTTTTGTTTTTGGTTGAACAAAATTGATATTATGGTACCTTCTATAACCAATAACATTTACATTAAGTACAAGTTACGAGGCTCTGCAGTGTCACCCCATTCTTAAAATTCAACATTCCTACTTTTGAAGGTTTTAATATAAAACCCATAATATCTAGAGTACTTATGATATCTCAAATATTAGATTGTTCAAGACAAAATGCTGCCACTGCAGGGCTACAGCTTTGGAGATCACGCTGTGACTAATTTAACATTAAGCTCATATGCAAATAAATCCTTTGACTTGTTTATATGAAAAATTAAAGATTCATACATAAAGTGCAGAGTCGACTGATTGAACTTTCCTTCAGATTTTACACCAAATTAGGACAGCATAGCGTCTTACTTCTGATATGTGGCTGAGAGGACTCTGTGGTGGCAGTTTTAGCTGAGACAAGCTAATCTGGAGTCTCCTCCTCGATGTAGACTGGTCTATCTCCCAAAAGCTTGTCCATGTCACTTAATATCTTCTTTAATTTTAAATTGGCATCCTGGATGATAAGGGGAAGGTATCTAGTTATCTCTTTTATCTTTTTTAGTAACCAGAAATAATTATGTCTGGGCTTTCTGTTTTTCCATGAATTTTCTTCAAAGTTATCTCAGCAGAGTCCCTCTTTTGTATTACCTCTAGTGTTGCATGTCTAGGCCGAGTCACTCAGAGTTGACTCATTTTTGTGCATGAATGCCATTGGTACTTTTCAATAGGGGTGATCGGTGGCTTACTTATTTTTTGACGGGTAAAAATAAATAATGAACGTCATTTTTTTGACGGGTAAACATAAAGATTAAATGTCATAGGAAGAGTAGTTTCAAAAAAAACCCGTCACATAAAATTTGCTTGACGGGTAAGGGTGCCCGTCAAATTTAACCCCTGGTTTAGATACCAAGAAAAAGTGTATCACAAAGTGTTGCATGAATGCCTTAATTATTCCATCTTGGCAGTCACATCCTGTCCAACATCTCCGACGAATGGTTGAACTCGATAATAGTGAATTACATGCAAAAATAACTAAATTATTTATTGATTTGTATGCATGCCTATGAAAAATAATGCTTAATATTTGATGAGTTGGTCGCAACACTGTATAGCCCTTTGTGAGGAGAGGCTGTAGCCTGATTTGATTTAAGCATTTGCAGGTAGCAATGGCCGAAGAACGAATCCAATTTGGAGACCTCGGCACTGCTGATATCAAATTAAAGTTAATCAATACATAGTGGGTAGTGATAGTGGTGGTGGTTTGAACAGGCCTTAAGGACTTTGAATCTTAGCAATGGTCCAACAACGATTCCAATTTGGAGACCACAGAAAAACCGGAATACAGAGTAATGTTTCTTTTACTTCATTTTAAAAGTTCTCAAGAAATCTTAATCTTGTGAGAAATAACTAGTACCATTGATAAGTCTTAAATGTTTCTTCAATCTGTCAGCCTGGAATCAAAGTCATTGCAATATACTGGTTAAGCATCTAATGCTTTCGAGCATTGAGACTTGTTAAATATTTCTTCATTCTACAAGGCTGAAATGAAAGTGAGGGAAACATAGAAATTATTGAAGAGATCAACAAAACCAAAGCAAATTTCCTTAATCCTTTAGATGATCTGGGCTAAATATTGCATAACAAAAGAAGGTAATATTGCTATGATAGTCATGTAAAACATAACCCATTGTATCTCAAGCCAATTAAAACTTATATTCATAGGATATGAAGGCGATATGGAAGATAATGAAGGTAAAATCTCTCGGCATTTGTGAAGTGGGCATTTAGTTAAAATCGCTGCTAGTGACAACGTTATCCTTGTCATTCACCTTTGTTTTGCACAACTGGGATCATGAACTTCTTGCATTTTTGTATACCAAGAGATGGTTTTAGTGTCTCAAGAAGTAAAATAGACATAAGTGAGAAGCATTGGTAGCTCGCAGCAAACAACAACAAATAATTCACCATTCCTTGAAAGAATTTGCATATAGAATCTTATGTTTGGTTTTAAATTTTATATTAAGCTTACAAAGGCATTACTGTTCTTGACAAATGTTCAATGCTTACTGGCATGGGTTTTTTTTGTTCTTGTTATGACATAATAAATTTGTTATCTTGTAGATGAATTTGACTAAAAATTGCATAATTTATTAGGATCATTATTCTATATTAAACCAAATACAACTTATGTTCACATTAGGGAGAGTCTTATTATTTCCAAGAGGTTCAATTTCCAGGAGTAGGTTTAATAGAAAATGCCTCCTCTACTGGATTCGATACCCATCCTGAGAACCTCATGTTTTTAACCTTGTGAATGCGTTGAATGGCTTGCCAACTGCCAGACCTTGTGAATGCAAGTAAAGCCAGGTTGCACATGCGTTGAATGGCTTGCTAACTGAGCTCGTGGGTTCGTATCGGTTTGATTTGAGTGTCGAATTGGAGAATGAAGGAGGATGCAGTTTACAAAATTACTTCACCAAAATAAAATAAAAGGCCACCTAACACCATTTATCCCACGACATTTTCCAAAATATCACGTTTCGTCAATATGAATGTACTGTAAGTGGATGCCAGGTAGGCGATGAGATGTTTGTATAAGGATTGGATTTGATTGGATTATATTTTATTTTATTTTATTTTGAGGTGCGTTGTGACAGGAAAAGATCACCTTCCGCCCGTCTCGATGATTCGGGTTATTCAAAACCCGGAACCGTCTGACTTCTAAATCTGCATATAATCCGACGATTTGCTAATGGTGAGAATTTAATCATGGAATTGGAGAGGGTACCGAGATAATGCATTCACTCCCTTCATCATGCGAAATTCAGAACAGAATCAGAACCCCATCAAATCAAATCAAATCAAATGGATTTAATTACAATATTCTCTCTCCTGTAATGTCATGTCACTGTCGCTTTTACAGAAATCGTCTCGGAATACTTTCGAAAGCAAACTTACGGAATTGTTTCATTAACAGAAACAGCAGTCACCTCTTTCGGTGTCTCTATCTGATCTGAATGAAAGGATTTGCTTTTGCAGTATAGCCTCATCAAATATTGTTCGATAAATTCTCTCTTTGCAACAAAATCTAAGGAAAAACAGAGAATTCAAGCATAAAAGCATAACAATATTGGGGGCAAAATGAATATTTGCTCACAAAATGACATAGACAAACATAAAAACATAACAGTTGGGGTAAAATGAATATATTCTCACAAAATTGAATTTACATTTTTCAGACATTCGACTTCTCTGCTATTCCGAGCTATGGGTGGAGGAACTCTAGATACGATCGGGCAAGAGTTTATGTACTGAAATAATTAAAAAGTATGTCGTCTTTGAAGCTGCTGCTACGACTATGACCAGTTGGAGCAAAGTTCATCACAATTTTAGTTCCCAGTTGCTGCCACTTCTTGTCATCCGAGGCCTGTACATGATCGTTCAAAGAAGCTCGGCCATCAGTTTGTTTCATCTTTTGGTTGTAGCGGGTTCTGACATAGTCTTCTGGAATATAAACATCTATTGCCAGGTCCATGGATCAAAACCTGCAGGCTGCTGCTGGCTGGAATTTATCAGAAATAAGAACACCAGATATTCACGATAGGATTCAGGAAGACTGAAATCCGAGTGATGTTTCAATCAGGCTTTTGATGGTGAAATCGAATGAAGTTCAACTGAAAATGTGTGTAGTGAACGATGGGGTGTGAGATTTAAAGTAGAGAGAGTAAAAGCAGTGGGCGTTTGGCGTGAACCGGAAAACCCAGGTTTTGGTAGCCGTAGAATTGGGAGGAAGTAATTAAATCTGATTATTCTTGAAACCTGAGCGCCTTCCCAGGGTCCACATGGCCGCGGATTGGCGAGTAAACCGTGGGCTGATTTGTTTCGGCAACAATGAAAACCGGTAGCCGAAAGGTGGAAACCGGTAGCTAAAAGGTTGGAGTACCTGGTAATAATTCATTTCATTGTGCGTGTACCAATTTCCATGTAATTGAAGTGTCAAATCCAAAATCAAAATTAACACTAAGTCAGTCCCATGGCAAAAATTTAGTCAAACCATTTTTTTTTATCTTCATGCGCAAAGGGATTTTGATGAACAATTGATGTGGACAATTGGTCTAAAATTGAGCCAAGAAATGACCCTCATTATCGAGACCCTCCATAATGTGTATAAACTTATGATTGACAAATTGATCGAGAGCTATGTAGAAGCTTGGCGGTTCAAGCAAATTGATCTCTTTAAAAAGTAGCGCATTGCATCTTGTCAAACCGAGTATATGACAAACATGGCACTTGTGAAGTGTTTTGGGTAGAGTTTTTTTGTGGTATTGTTTGAATGGTTAAGCAAGTCATGAGAACATTCTTGATACGTTTGGAAGAGAGATTTTGTGGAACTTTTAGAATTTGATTGTATTACTGAGATGTGAATATGAACTTGCAAGAAATGTTGTTGCAACGAATGTTGATACCGTAGAAGGTTATATTATTGAGTTCATAATGAACTAGTTTTTCTTCAAAGTAGAAGAACAATTCAAGAAGTGAGCTTTTAGAAGGTTGGTGAAGGATAATACAAACTGGGAAAGATGTTTTTAGCATAAGATGATTAAATGCCCCTTAATATTCCAGTCACAACGACGACATACGCACTTCCTCTCCGAAGTGATTTGGGATGGAGCTAGTGAAAATGAATAATTAAAGGAGGAAGCATGGGCTTTAGAGAAAGTGGAGTGAACTTTGAAGAAAGACTAATTGAGAAGTGGTGGCTAAACAAAATGTGAGAGGCTTGTTAAAGAGAGAAAGTACTGAAAAGGATCGTTGATGGAGAAGAAAATACCAAAGGGCATCTTAAGGAGTTTGAAGGGTTGCAAAAATGAGGAAATAAATTCAGTTAGTGGCTGAGGGAGTGGGTATTTGTAGTAGATGAGAATCCAAAGAGTATACGAGATGGGGAAGTGACATCTAGAGAGTTAGAGGAGCTATTGAAAAGAGTAAAGCAAGGGAGTAGCATGTTCAATGAGATATACCAAGAATGGTACAATGGGAAGTTGCATTCGAGGGGAATACAAGTTAAATCCTGGAGAAGGGAAAGATGATTGAGTCACAAGTGGAAGGGACACTTGATCATGTGTTCCAGAGGTTTGATCAAGAAGAAGGACACGCAACAAACATGGTCTAACCTACACTAAAGTAGGAATGCTCTTCAAAGAACATGAACATGCTAGAGCGCTCATGAAATACATTGTTCAAATGGCAAAGACGATAATGTAGAACATCAACCAAACATAAAGAACCATTAGAACAAACCTGGGTGCATCCACGGAGGTGGGTTACAATTTTTGGCAAGACGAATTCGGCAAAAACAAAAAAACGTACCTCAATCGAGCTTTTATTAAACGCTCGATTGAGCTTCTGATAAACCCTTGGTCAACGGTTCAAGACCTCGATCGAGGGTTAAATAAATGTTCGTTCGAGGGTTAAAGAACATTAATCACATTTAACCGCCTATAAATTATAGGCAACAAACCCGTAATGTTATTTACTTCGTCTATTGAATATGGGTCGCAGAGTAATTGGGTTATAGATGTGATTAATCACATATATGACTCCAATCAATCACATCTATAACACCAATTACTCCACAACTAATATTTAACATAAAATCTAGGGGAAACCCACCGCCCCTAGTAGTGCTCCATTCCAGTCCTATTTTGTGTTTTGAATTAGTTTAATGAACATTAAAAAACTTTTAACAATCAATTTCTCAAACCCTTGGCCCCATGGCGGTTTGTAAAATGATGGAGGTTTGGCAATGTCATGGTTTTTTTATTGTTTAATTTTCTAAGAGATTTATTATTCGCAGAGTTGGCCGAATCCAAATCAAATGATGTTGAAATTCTTTACGTCCCAAAACCTCGATCGAGGGTTTATTAGGATCTTGATCGAGGGTTTCTCGAACCCTCAATCGAGGGTTTAGTAAACCCTCGATCAAGGTATTTAAATAGCTCAATCGAGCTCTTGACCTCGATCGAGGACCGAAAAAACAAAGAATTAGCCCTCTTACAGGAAAATTGATGTTTCTATGTGTCTTATAAGGGTGTAAACCCTTCCATTTATGGCACACAACTGAGCGGAGTTAATACCGATAGATTCACCATCGAATCCTCTATCCATTGAGGTATCATACATGCGTTTTGGAATTGATATGGGTTTTTTGTTTTAATTAGTTCTAAAACTTACACTTAGAAAACTTGACAACAATTTCGAAGCAGCTCAAAGAAAAATCCGCAAGGTAAAAAATAGACATCCAAAAATTTCGTAAAAATAAACAACCCACACATCGACGCGTCCTCTTCAAAATGGTATCTTTGGTTTTTCAATTTTTGAAAACAGTGAAAAAAAAGATGGGATGGACACACGTGTATAAAATGATGTTGAAATCAGATGTGGTCACTTTCGAAAAATAACAAATAATTGCATATTGAGAAATAAATTAACAAAAAAATATGCATACCAAAGTGCATTTTGTGTAGATCATGCTCATATATATCTATATATTTTAAATTATTAATGTAAGATTGAATTATTGGGGTTGGACACAAGCCACTTATTAACTTCTTCAAATTTTTAAGGTGACACAGTTCATTAAATGCAAAATTTTACACATTAAATGACATCGCAATATTTTAAAAAAAATATCATTGGGAAGCCAACATAATATTCTACAATTTGTTTTTTTACTACAAGTCGAAATTCACATGGCATATATGCATTTCGAGGGCTTCTATCTAGCACATGAGTAAAAAATCAGGTTTTCATCGCCAAATTTGGCCAAAAAGTGTTACCCACTTTTATGAAATCACCCACCAACCAACATCCATTTAACACAATAGGAAATGGAACATACATTATAGAGAACATCATAACACCTAAGCTTATTAATACAAGAACACATAAACCATCAGTCAAAGATCTCCTAGATTTTATAAAATACTTGGAAATTTAATGACTCGATGCAAAACACAAAACCAATATCTATTCAGTCGGAACTATGAAATGATCTCGTGGAACCAACCAACAAAACCTAAAGACTAGGTGACATGAGCTAAGATTTAGAACCAAGAAATAATCCCACCAGTACAGAAATCATGCTCAAATGTGATAGTGAACAACAACAACATGGAAAAGCCAACAAAACCTAAAGACCAAGTGGCATGGGCTAAGAATTAGAACCAAGAAAATGATCTTGGCGTTTGTCGAGCAACTAGGCTTGAAGTAGCAAGAGGTAACACTCATAACCAAGAAATGATAGGCTTCATCTAGAACCATCTAACTAAATCTAGAGAAACAACTAATGAACGAGGGTGACATGGAAGGATTTAATGAAATAATAGTAGATGCAAGTCAATGCAGTTTGGAAAGGGATGACTTCCTGTTACCACCTAAGTTGTACTTGGTGGTTTTTTATCAAGTGAGACTAGTCAACCGGACAAGGATAACTTGTTCGGACTTTAGAAGACCTTCAGTCTTGTTTCTGGGAAACTTTGTTGTACTATATCACATGTTCATACCCCCTTGGGGGAGTTGTAATAAACGTTCTAGCATGATAGTGTCTGTAAAAGACTCGGTCTCTTAGACTTTATTTGTCAATCCGATCAGCCCAAGGTGTTTTTTCCCTTGGTTATTATTGGTTGTTGAATAAACTACTGATAATTTCCGAGTTTTTCACTCAATACCTCCAAAGTTGGGGTGGTTGGCTTGGCACTTAGGCCTATTGAGGTTATTAGAGTCTATGTGTCAATGTATAAACATGCTAGGCATTATGGTTGAGTCATATGAACATGTCTAAGTCCGCCTAGGTTTTTTAATTTTTTAAATTTTTTTAATGTTTTCATTGTTTTTTATTAACATTTAATTTTCCAAAACTTAAGCTATTTTTTAATTGTTTAATTGGAAAAATTGGTTTTGTAATAAAAGTGGGCTCAGAAGTCAGATTCAGTCATGTAGGTGCTCATTTTCAAGCTAAGAGCACCTAGTAAACCTATAGACCCACTATTTCCTAGGTTTGAGTGATTTTCCATCACTCAGGTCAGAAAGCCCCAAAAAATCAATTATTGATTATTTTAATTAATAAATTGATGAATAATGGAGCAAATCCAAAATCCTAGATCAATGGATTCTCAACCGATTTGATTGAAATCAGTCTCATCGGCACTAGATTGACTGGATCTGACAAATCCTTGACTGAAGGAGGTGATCTGGGTGGATCCAGAGTTGAACTTCAGCTTCCTTTTTGGGGAATTTCGCCCTCCCTCTCTCCTCCACACGTGTGGGCTCATCTGGATGAGTTTTGGTGGATGCTTCAGTCAACAGGTTGAGGTGTCAGTCAGATCAACTCTCTGATTGACATTCAGACTCAGTAGAAGCTCAGATCAGGCATTGATGGACTCTCCTTCAGCTGCAGTGGTCTATCTCCTTGGTATTCGCACCCCCTCTGGGCTGGGGTTTCAATTTTGTGTATAAATAAAGCATGGCTGCCCCCTTTCCGAGTTAGTTAGAATTAGGATTGAGGTGTTGTTTCTATTGTACTATTGTTATTATTTATTATTCTGGAGTAAAGAAGCTTTGGAGGCAAGATCTATGGTGTAATGCTCTTCATGTGTGGATGGTGATTGTCAAATGCTTATGAGGTATAATCTGTGTTAGTTATCATTGCTTTTGTTAGTTAATTGTTGGCCTTGAAGGAGAGAGCTCCCTCCTGTTAGGGTAAGAGTTTATTCTACTTTGATTTATGCTCTTACTGTTTTCTTGTTCCAGATCTATTAGAGTTGCATGTATTTTAAGTTTAATTGCATGCTTTCCAATTATCTTTTCAGGCAGCACCTATGTTTTAACCATCTTTTTGTGCAAGGATTTCTAAGTTGCAAGTGATCTCGCTTGTAGAAGAGGTTGAGCTGGTTTGCATCTTCCTCATCTTCATGATCTTCTGGAGGACATAGTCCCTCGGTGTTCCACCAAAGCAAACTCCAAAGCCCAACATTCACAGGCTTCCAGCACTCTTTCTCTCTCTTTCTCCTTCAAAAAATCAATTTTCTTACCTGGTTACTGTGTTCGAAAGCTTTGTTATAATTTAGATCTGTCATATTAAAGTAAAAATTACATAGATCTACTCTTTCAAAGCTCATAGTCTATATCTCATTTCTGAAAAGTATCATTAAGCATTCTAGATCTAGCTTAGGGAAATCGTCCGTTTTGCATGGCAAGTTAAAGAGAATCCGTAGGTTGCATGCTCTAGATTTCCTTTTCTGTTTTAAAACGATTAAATCCAATAATCAGTGCATATTTCATTGGCTGCACAAACAGCAAGCCAATATCCCAAAGAAATCTTGCTTTCCTTGGTTCCTTTTTCACCTGTTTAGTTAGTTTTAACTTAGTATTTTCTGGGTTAAGGTAGGCTGACCCAAAGGTACTCTTAAAGTACTTTTGGGCATATTTTATTCTAACATGCTTGCTAGTTTTTAGTAGGTGTAACAGAAAAGAAGAGAAGCTGCTATTCGAAAGTGGCCTCGGGAGCGTTCAAATCCCCCCAGGGGTCTCCCCTTTGACTGAAATTTTAAAATTTTGGAAAGTTGTAAGATCTTGGTTTCATCCCGTATAAGGACCAAGAGGTTTTTGATATTTTAGTTTGCTGATATTGTAGCCAATAATAATAAAGGAAATCTTTTTTGAGTAGGCTCTTTCGAGCCCGCTCCCCATCCCCCTAGGGGGGATCCTTGTCCATTTCACTTTTTTGCATGTTTCCCTTTTTTCTGTTCTAGTTTAGTATTGACATGCAGGATTGTATAATTTGATAATATTTTGCATCATTCCATATTTTCAATTCAAAGTAATCATACTACTTACCCCACGACTTCCTAATTGACCTGGAAGGGGAAAGAGATGCGTGGTAGGACTAATTAGAAAACTGGTGTTCTGTATCTCTGATTCCTTTTTTTATTTATTGTTTGATAATCATAATAAAATCAACCCCTCCTTGATTCTTCAATTGAGGTCCACTTGGACCGAAAGAGGTTCTTGAAGGGTTTTCTTTTTTAATAAGAACACCTATTCTAAAATTTACTAAAAATAACGAAGACTCCAGTGTGTATGCTCTGTATGTCAAGATGCATCAAAATCACTTGAGTGACTAAATTAACTAGTCCTCACCTCCCAAATTGACAAACCATTAGGCGAAAATCCAATGCCTCGAACGAACTGTAAGCGGTGCCAAAATACTCAAAGGAGTGGAAACAATTGGAAAGTGACCTCGAGGCCCCGATCTCTGTCAAACCCTGATGGGTGCATTATGAACAATAGTCTCCGAGACTCCGTTCTAGCCCACAAACACCTTGCAAGTAGTCATGAAAGTTCACTTTTGGACATACTCCAAGTACCCCTCGGGTATATCTGGAGTCCCCTTTTCGCTTAATTTAATTCATTCACATTCCACACTAATTTAAAATCTACCAAGAGACATTTGCAAAACATTCATTCAAGCGCATGCAAGTACACTATTTTCTCTGTCGACTCCATTTAAGGCATCGGTGATTTGTTTGATCATTTCTTTCAATTATATATCTATATTGACTATCATTAATGTGCTTATATGCTTTAAATCTTGCATCTTGTTATCTTTTGCTTTCACTAGTTAACTTCAAAACTGCTAAACAACTTAATTATCATAACACCATCACACTAAGTAATTAGTCTTAGTAATTTAATAGGGTCTACCCCGCTTGGCTTCGTTAGGAGTTGAGCCTAAACAGAGGAGTCAAGAACAAGGTGACAGCCTTGACTCGAGACTTGCCCCCAAGGACACACCGAGTGGCTTGAATATTTCTGCCACGTAACCCAGGTGTGTGAAAGGCGGCAACACTTCCCTTATTGCCACCCAAAATGAATGACAACATCATGAAATGATCCCCATTAATTATGCTTAACTCCCAAACATGTGAATGATGACAATGTCAAATGCTTAATGCCAAAATGTAAAGTTTGAGGCTTAATTTTAATAACTAGCAATAGCAACAAACTCTTCATGAATATGAGGAAAGTGCATACCATATACTGATAAAACTAACAAACGTCCAAGGGACAAGAACACATTAGAGAAAACAACACATAGATGTTGACTATTTTTTTTTGAGATGCAAAATTCAAAAGCGAATTTCCAAAATATTACTCTTCTGAGAGTGTTGACAATAGTTGTAACACCCTCGGTGGTTGTACATGTGGCACACCTAACATTGATGTATATGTCCCATATGATTAATTGGAAGCGTCGTGGGCTGTGTAATGCTCTAATGTGTAGATTATTCCTTAAATATCTTTGTGTCAATTTGGTTGGCCATCTTTGGATTATTGGGTCCCCATATTTCTGAATGGACCACTTAAGGGATGAAATAACATTAGTGGTAGTCTCCACTAATGCCCCGAATCTCCTTTATGACCTATAGTTGTCAATCATAAGTCACCGGTTAAACCGGCTAAGTTGTTATAAATAAATCCCTTTAGCTCTCAATTGGCATTAGAGAGTTTTGGAGTGTGAAAGTTTATTGCCTAAGTTGAGGTATGTGTAGGGCCTATGTGCTCGTGCATCAAAAGCAGATATCTCAAGTGTATTGAGTAAGTAGTTATCAAGTGTATGCTCTTCCTTTGTTCCTAAAAACGATCTCCAGAAATCAAAAACTTGAAAAACTTTTGTCTGTTGCCTATTACAATCTTCGTCATCTAAAGACAAACAAAAAATTTGTGTCTAAGTCACCTCTAAGTTGAAGTTTATGTGTCCTAAGCCGATTCAGTCCTTGAAATAGTTAGTATAATACCATCATAACTCTACATGCTTTAATAACTAAGATAATTCCAAATTTGGTAAATACAATAGTAGTTATAACATTTAAGATAATACAATAGTATTTTTTGAGTGCAACATTTAAGTTGTTGTGTAATGAAACTTTTCCCACTAATATAAGAACGGAATGATTAATGTTTGATAAAAGAAAACTCCATTTTTATGATTATGATTGAACTGGATTCATGAAAAATTAATAGTATAATCAATTTTCCGGGAATGTAAACTAGTGACTTAAAAAGGACTCGGTATTTGCCATGTGATTTTTTTGGGGGTTCTAAAGAGGTGGGAAACACATGACTTAGTTTCTTGGAATGAGAACGAATTTTGACTTTTGAGTTTCTCGGGTTTGCATGTTTAATGACAACCTCGAAGCTTAAAAGACAATTATAATATGGAGGTTTGAATGATGATTTGTATCTTTGAAGTGAATCGGTTAAAGCTGTAAATTTTATTATATAAATGAAATATTTTAAATTAAAAAAATATTAAAAAAATATTCGAAAAAAATGGTTGAAATTCTAAATTTTATTATATAAATAAAATATTTTAAATTAAAAAATTATTAAAAATACTTGAAAATTTTAATTTTAAAGGATCATTGATAAACCTTAAAATAAGGGCGTTAGTTTTCCACTCGACTATTTGCACCGATTGGACGACCAGCAATGCGTGATGTGAAAGCTTCACGCGAGCCAGGTCGTCCGATCAGTGCAAATGGTCGGGTGGAAAGGTAACTCCTAAAATAAATATCAAGTCAATAAGATCATGAATAAACCCAATAACGAATACCAGGTCAGTAAGCTGCCCATTGTTTTTTTTTTTTTTTTAGGTTAGGGAAATCGGTAACTCATCGGGATTACCTGGGCAAGGCCCAGGTTCAAAGCCGTCGGCTGCCACTATAAACACCAGGTATATCCAACAGCCCGCAAGCCAGATATACCAGAAACTTGTGACTCGGCAAGGGCCGAGACGTCTCGGACTCCAATCCCGACAGGGGGCAGTAGTTTATCCAGGGGGCGTCTACCCTTCGAGCCTTATCACAGCGGGCCATGTCTCGGTGGGACTTGATCCCTGGTGGGCTGGGTGAAAACCACCTTCCCCCACCGTACGGGATCCCACGTCATTGACTAAGCTGCCCATTGTTTTCACCAATATACCATCCCAAGCTTCACTTCCCTTCTGAAATTGACATTGACTTTAAAGCACAATGAAATGAACTACCAGGTACGCTAACCTTTTAACTGTCGGTTTTCATGGTTGCCTGAACAAACAAGCACACCCACCGTTTAATTTCGAAGTATTCTAAACGTTAGACTCACGGTGTAAAACCCATGGTTTACTCGACAATCCGCGGGCATGTGGACACTGGAAAAGCGCTCAGGTTTCAACAATAACCAGTGTAGATCCAAATCCTAGGCTCTATCAAGCCCCTAGAGGGATCAAATCTCTTCTTAGGTATCCATTGATTTGATTCAATCCAAAAGACATCTTTTTAGTTAAGGTCCACATATAATAATATTATTATTATTAATATTTAATATTATTTATGGCCCACATATAGTATTTATTATTATTTTTTATTTTGTTAAGAACAAACCTTACAACATTTCCTCATATATGGTTTTAAAACCATATGCAAGGCCTTGCACATAGTCTTAAAACAATTTGCAAGGCCCTCCTAAACCATGTACAATAAAACCATGGGTTGTTTATGAGGCCTTGCACATGGTCTTAAAACCATCTGGCCCTCCTAAACCATGTACAATAAAACCATGGGTTGTTTAGAAGGCCTTGCAAATGGTTTTAAAACCATGTGCAAGGCCAACATTTTTTTGCGGATAATTCACTTTATTATTTTCTTAAGTAGGAACATTACAACATCTCCCCCATATTGTGTTCTTTTTCTTGATCCACATTTTTTAAACTAATAATTAATTTTTTACTTCTTTATTGTTTTGTTAAGTAGGAATATTACAACATCTTCCATTTTTTTTAAAGATAATTAAATTTTTATTTTTTATTGTTTTGTTAGGTAGTAATATTACAAATCTTCCCCATAGGTGGTTTCTCTGGCAGACATTTATTTTGGACTATAATTAAAAAAATTATTTATTATTAATAAAAATTACGTTAGTTTACAAAATCTGTCTCATACAAAGCTGTAGAGGACCTCTCGAAGCAATTAATTGCTTGTTCCTACAATCCCCTGGTTTTTCAGTTGAGGCCAAACACCCACTACTTTTACTTTCTCTACTTAAACCTGACAGTACCCGCATTATTCACTTGAACATCATTCGATTTCACCATTAAAGGCTCACTGATACATCTCTCATCCGATTTCAATCTTCCTGCATCCTGAATATCTGCTGTTCTTAATTAATTGAGCTTTTATCACAGCCAGCAGCAGCCTGCAGGTTTTGATCCATGGATCTGGCAATGGATGTTTATATTCCAGAAGACTATGTCAGAAGTCGCCGCAACCCAAATATGTCGATGCCGAAACAAGCTGATCATGCCCATGCCGGAGTCTTTAATTTTAACGATATCAAGGCCGCTGATGAGAAGAAGTGCGAGAAGATTACGATGATCTCTGCTTCTTCAGATACTAGTTATAGTCGTAGCAGCAGCTTCAAGGAGGACATACTTTTCAATTATTTCAATCCCTAAAACTCTTTCCCGACTTCCTTCATCTACAGCTCAGAAGTGCAATGTCTTCATTCTGAATCGAAAAAATGTAAATTAAAATTTTTGAGCATATACTCATTTTTCCCTAAATATTGTTATTCTTTTAAGTTTGTATATATATACTCGAATGTTGAATTTGCCCTCTTTTAAGTCAATAATTTTTCTCTCCGTTTTATCAAATGGGAACCGTATAAGCATTGTTGCAATTCGTTCACTTGGATTGGTACTAATCCTGTAATGAGTTCTTTTAAATATAATATATGCTCTGTATACAGTTTCAGACATTAATATTCTCAGTTAAAACATGTGAGAGCTGCTTCATGCTACAGTTTAGATTCAATTATGAAGATCTAGAGTCGTAACAGTTATATTAATCAATAACTTACAGTCAATAACTATTCAATCTATATGAAAAAGAGGAGGCCACAAGAAATTATATGAAGATAGCAGAGCTTTTCAATCTATCATCGATGAACTTAATCTTGTGGAAATAGAGACTGATAGGAATCATATTTGGAATAATAAAAGAGGAGGATCACATCTAGTAGCCACTAGACTGGATCACTTCCTCATCTTTGAATCCATAGTAAGTCAAGGAACAATGACTCAAGCAACAATATTGCCATCATGAGGATCATACCATTGGCCTGTTAGCATTGAGACTCACCATCAAGCACGCCCTTCCATTTTGAAAAAGTTTTGTCTTGAACACCCAAACTTCCAAGAAAACATAATAACTTGTTGGAAGGAAGCTAAAATAACCAAAGGAACTATAATGCACAACTTCTAACAAAGGCTTAAGAATTTGAAAGAAAAACTAAAAAAATGGAATAAGGAAGTTTTGGAGACATTTGTATAGCTCAAAAGACTTGGCCACAACAATAATTTATTCAAGAAGGATGCACAAAGACCTTCTACAATAAGAAATGGACATATAGACTCAGTTAGATCAAAGAGGAAGACATGAAGAAATTCTATGGAGATAAAAATATAGAATAAAATGGTTAAAAGAGGGAGGATACAATGCAAAAATATTCCACAGATCAATGATACAACATGGGAACGACAATAGAATAAGTAAACTCATTGATGAACAAGGTAACACCCTAACTACTAAGAAGGATTTGGAAAAGGAACCCACAACTTACTACCAATATCTACTATTAGAACCTCAAATAAACAAAAATGATGCGATCCAACAAATAACAATAAACATTCCTAAATTGATTAAACATGAGCAAACTGACAACTTGATGAGAGCTATAACTATTGAAGAAGTTGAGCAAGCAATCATGAATATGGCCAAAGTAAAAAGTATCAGTGCTTTTATCCCTAAACTCCACCTTCCTCACACTAATATCCAAGGAACATCAAGGCTTGTTTTGCTAACAATATCTGACTTGTAGCTCTTTGCAATGTCATCTACAAAATAATTAGTACTAAAGTAATTGCTAATGGGATAAATTGTTTCTACCCCAATTGATCTCTATTGAATATTTGATTTACGTTGAAGGAATATAGATTCCACATAACATCATAGTCACTCATGTAAACATCCATTCCTTAAATACTCTAAATAAACCAGGTATGAGTATCAAACTTGACTTGTCAAAAGCAATTGGCAAAGTAAAATGGAGTTACATTAAATCTCTCCTCCTTGCTTTTGGTTTCTTGACTATTTGGACAAATTGGATCCCATCCCCTCCTCTTCAGATTTTTTTCTCTATTCTTCTTAATGGCTCCCCAACCCCAACTTTCTCCTCCTATAGAGAAATTTGGAAAGGATACCCCCTCTCACCCTTCCTTTACTCATATAATCTTGAATCGAGCCAAGTAGCTCCTCCTACGTTTTCTCATAAGGGAGACCTGGAAAGAATGCAACAGAAGAATCTTCGAAGCTCAAAAATAATGACCAGATCAAACACAAACAAGAATAAGAAGGAATATTCTATAAACCCTAAGCCTTCTACATTGGACTGAGAAATAAGACACACTTGCAAACTGTAATACCTCGGTTTTGACCCCAAGGGGGAGGGGAATGTGTGCCCTGGTTTTGACCCCGTGGAATTAACATTGTACATGATGTATATATTATTGAGACCGTTGCATGGAGCTCAAGGCCAAGGCCCTGTCATTAATCTGGTGTTTTGTATAGGTGATCAAGGTTGATTCCTATGGTGATAGTGCTATGTCAGGCACAACACATTGTGAATATCATGTAATATACAATTAATAAAATATCACAACTAGCTATGGGATTGCAACATAAAAGAGATGGGGGAATGATTCCACAAAGGATAGGGTGGGGAGTTAGTCAAACCCCTGAGCCAATAAAATGTGACCAAATGTCAATGGGGGAACCCATGTACGCATAGCTACCTTTTTGTCCTTTGTCCTCAATCATCAATTTCTTTTAGAAGTTAGTTGAGGCAGTTATTACCTTGGGCAGAGCAGGGTATGGCAATTAGATTGCTTGTATGAGCAAAGCCTGCAGCCTGGGGCAACGCGTTCTTTCTTCTGCAGCAAGTAAACCCGCATGGGAACACATTCCCATCCTCTCATCCTGGAGTTGCAATGAGGGTTGGGGGGATTCATTCATTCACATCATTTTTCCATCAGGGTTCATTCACTCTTTGTCGTTCGAACTCTCCCGACTACTCATGTGCGTTGTACGTTTATCTGAGAACCATTTTGATCTGGATTTTCAATCCCTGAATCCTGCATCGTGTTAATTCACTACCTGGAGCCGTGAACTGAGTATTGTGCAAGTATTTTTCGTTGCCGAGCAAGGGCAGTGAAGATCCCTCAATTTTGTGAGAAATTGCGGTCATCTATGGATTTCCCGGCATGGGAAATCCTCTGTTACAGTGTTTTCCCTGTGTACAGTGAGGAGCCTGACTGCTGGTTTGTAGTGGGGTGTTGTGTTGTGCACTCTGGTTTTGGGTATGTTTTGGTATGCAAGATTTAGGAGTGTAAGAGAAGAGAAATGGACTTGTAATTTAGTGCAAAAAGGAACCTCAAGAAAAGATAAGAGTGGTTGGTAGATCCTTACTGCATTCCTTGAAGAGCACCAGAAGAGAGGCATAGCCTGAAGGACTGTTGAGTAGAGAAAGGGATGCTACCTTGTGTTGGGATGCAAGTAATGTGGATGCCAGGCCAGGTATATCTTGTGGAGGTGTCCTTAGCTCTTGAGTGAGCCACTAGTCTAGTAATTTTTCCTTTCCACTTCCTTAGCAGCCTGTAAACCCAAGGGAGATTTGTTTGGCCTTAGGGCCTTTTAACCCAATTGGATCTCGGTTTGGCTAGGTCTTCTTATGCATTGGCCTTGTGTGTAATCCTTCGTTGGACAGCCTGTCAACTCAACTGTGAGAGATGATTTGCTATTGGGGCCTGTGAATTTGTCTGTTGGCTTAGCTAGTCCTTAATGCAAGTGTTGGATTGATAAGCATGTAGCCTATTAACCCAACTAGGTGTTGGCTTTGATGGACATTTTTATAAGTCCAACTAGGTGTTGGCTTGACTGTCTGTTAAATGTCTGGTTATGTGTGAGTCTGTTGTTCCCTAGTTCCTTGTGGAATCATACCCAGCTCGTGGGTGGCAGTGGTGTTGAGAGATTAAAGAACACACTGGCCTATGGTTGGGTGGAACGTTCCAGCTACATAGCTAGTTGCAAGACAACTTCATCCTTCAAGATAAGTATTCTTGCTATGTTGTCTATGCAATGTATTTGCCTATGAATTGTTCTTTTCATGATTGAATGCTTAATGATGATGAAGTAGATGTTTACTTGTGTATATTTTCTGCATTTTATCTTTGTTTTTGCCTTAGATATTTTTATGCATATTTGCCTAAGGTCATGGAGGTTGAAATCCTGTTGCAGAGGTCAAAATACTTCTGACTCAGTGTTCAAGCCCTTTGAAATCCACCCAGGAGAGGTGGAAGCTAGAAGCCGGAAAGGAACAGTTGAACTGGGAGGAAAATTTGTGTTTCTGCACCCCGGGATCTGTAGAGGAAGGAGAAATGCGGGAGGTGGGAGAAAGAAATCCCATCAGAGCCAAATGTGGGATTTTCGACTTCTGGGATCTGCCTGCGGAAGGAGAAAGATGGAAGGAAGAAAATAGGAGAAAAGTTAAGGCAGAAAGTAGGTTTTCTGTCTTCCGATGTCCGAGGTCGAAAGGCAGAAGACAAAAGCATAATGGATTCTAAGGCAGAAGGGTGACTTTTCGATTCTCTTAATTTGCCTACGGAAGGCGAGAAGCGAAAAAGTGCAAAAAAGTTCCAAGGAAAGGTTAAGGTTTCGATTTCCGAAGTCCGAGGTTAGAGGGAGGAATTCAGAAGGACAAATAAAGGTTAAGTCGTAAGAGTAAGTTCCCGATTTTCGAGTCCCACAACGGAAGGGTGGAAGGCGAAAAGGCAGGAGAATGAAAGTCAATCAAGACCGAGGATCGGTTTTCCGCGATATGAGTTTCGTAGCGGAAAGGGGGAAGGCGGAAAGCGAAAGATGTAAAATCTCAGGTATCATTTTGTTGGTTTCCAATTTCTGAGTTCCGAGGCCGTAAGGCGGAAAGCGGAAGTGCGGAAGGCGGAAGTTGAAGCTTTTGCTTCGTTGAATTGTTGAAGTTCCGATTTCCGAGTTCCAAGGCCGAAAAGCAGAAAGCGGAACTGCGAGAGTATGGAAGGCGGAAGTTGAAGCTTTCGCTTCGTCGAATTGTTGAAGTTTCGATTTTCGATTTTCGAGTTCCGAGGTCGGAAGGTGGAAAGCAGGAGTGCGAAAGGTGAAAGTTGAAGCTTTTGCTTCGTCAAATTGTTGAAGTTTTGATTTCCAAGTTTGGAGGCCAAAAAGCAGAAAGAAAAAGTGCGAAAGGAAGAAGTTGAAGCTTTCGCTTATTCAAATTATTGAAGTTCTGAGTTCTGAGGCTAGAAGGCGAAAAGCAGAAGTGCGGAGGTGCGAAAGGCGGAATTCAGATCTTTCGCTTCATCTAAATGTTGAAGTTTCGACTTCTGAGTTCCGAAGGAGGAAGGCAAAAGCACGAATGGGCGGAAAGCACAAGTTAGACCTTTCACTTCATAAAAAACTTAAGGTTCTGACTTCCGAGTTTTGAGGTCGGCAGTGCGAAAGCGAAAGTGTGGAAAGGGAAAGGTTAGTTCAGAAATGGCCATTCTGGATGCTGAATGGATAATTGCAGGGAGTAACGATTGGTATAGTGGTTCTAAGCTTGAGATGAAGGTTGGAGAATAGGTTAACGTCCATACCCGGTGTTAATCAGAAGAACAAAGAGGTTCTTTAAGAAAAAAATTTAAATTATCCACATTATGGGGTATGGGGGCATGACAGTGTGGTATCAGAGTTGTTGGTTGCAGCATTGGGATTGAATGGGAAAGAATGAGCAGTTAAAAGAGAAAAGAACACCCACATTGTGGTTTAATAGATCTGTGGGTTGCAGCTCCAAGCCTAAATGGGCCAGAACGAATAGTGGACAAAGATAAGAACATCCTATGATACCAACATTGTAGTACACTACATTGTGGTATCAAAGATGCTGGTTACAACACTAGGGCCTAAATGGGCCAAGTTGAATAGCTAACAGAGTTGTTGTCCTACATCATTAGGCCTAGATGGGCTAAGTGACAGTAAGTAAATGGTTTTTACTATTGAAATTTTTATGCCGCTAACAATCGTGTCTGAATAACACATTTTTGCAGAGTCGTAGTGCAGATTGAAAAGTTGTTCTTCGTATAACCAAGAAGATCAACGCCTAGATGATTAACATCTTGAGTGATGCACGGGATTCCCAGGAGCTTGAGGCATACGCTATGGGGGAAAATATTCAGGTTGAGAATGTTGAAATAGAATTCGATGACAATGGAAGTCAAGAGACTTCTCCAGATATTGCAGCTACCCTAAGAAACCTGAGGGTGGAATTGCAGAGTTGCATAGAGGGGAAAAAAAGGATGATCAAGGTTCTAGAAGAGCGAAATCAATTCACTACAACCATACTACAAAGTTTGAAAAACCTCCAAAGGGAGATAAAATCTGAGCATTAGACCCCAAATACATAGGGGAGTAGGAGAAACTCCCACAAGGAGAATGTGAAGCTTGGCCAAAGGAATAAAGGTTTCAAACCTTCCCACTCATGAAATCAGCAAAGGAATCCATCACAAGCTATGATTAATCCAGCTAGAATGATGGGAGACAAGCCAAGGAAACCACTCAAATGTTGGGGATGTGGAGGAGACCCTCTGATTAATTATTGTCCACATCAGAATGGGAATGAAGGCCAAGTCCACAACACCCAAGGAGCTGAAACTATGGGTGCTGAATCAAGGACCATTCCTGGAATTTGTGCAGCGTTAGAAGACCGCCAAGCAGACCATCAATTAACTGTGGTGGAAGTTGAGGGTCAGATTGCTAAGCAAATTATTTCTGTTTGATTGAACCTGGATCCACTCACAACTATATTGTAACGTCCCTGACCCTCCTACCGGCGAAGAGGACGCTACCACTGCTACTATATACCCGTGCAACTAGCCCCATGAACAAACAATGATAAAAATTGAAATGCATTGAAGTAAAACATGCATAGATGCATAACTATTCATCGTACAACGGAAACAAAACCATACATTCAAGCATTTAGCATGTTCATCATTTTCATCAATCAACAAATACAATTGCAAATATGAAATAGACAAGAATACTTATCTTATGAGGAAGCTCATCCCGCAACTAGCTATGTCGCTGCAACGTTCCACCCAACCATAGGCCAGTGTGCTCCTTAATCTCTCAACAACACTACCATCCCCGAGCTGAGCATGATTCCCCAAGGAATAAGGAACTAAGCAGGCTCACACATAGCCAAAGATACACAACTCATCCAAGCCAACACAATTGGGTTTATCAGGCCATCAGGGAGCTGGGAAAAGTTGACTTCTAAGCTGGTGGGCTCACTGAAGAGCTAAGGACACCTGCACCAGAACTAGCCTGACTTCTAAGACACCCACACACACACCCAACACAAGGAGTAAATCCCTTCTCTGTTGCACAGTTCCTCAGGCCCTGACTTCCCTTCCAGTGCTATTCAGGGGGTGTGGAGAAGAAAGCCAACCCTCTAGCTCGGTCTATGAGGCTCCCTTACACACTAGGTTTATCAAGCAAACCAAGCCTTCATTCCGACTCCAGTACAGTCCAAAGACTAACGACTGCATACACATAGAAAAATCGAGCAATTCACAACTCAGACTAAGCAAAACGATCTCAGAGTTGTTCTTGGCCCTATCGTGGCCAAAACAACTCAGCAACAACCCACACTCATGGGGAAAACAACAGCCACGATCTCACCATTGAAGCAACGGGAAAGGCACAGCCCAAAATTGGAAGAGGAATCAGATGCAACAGACTCTCAGCGTGGAGATGGATTCGTGTACACAGAACCACCAAACCGGTAAGGTAGCTACGCACAGCAAAATCCAACAACAAGATTCACGCACAGGAAACTTCCATCCGTTTTTGGGAGAGAACCCAACATGGGTGTCTGGTAATGAAGAAAACATCCTAGACCCAAAATCGTAAGGATGAGAACCCACACAGCTAATTCGTGAAGGTAAGGCAGCTCTTCCCTCGTTCTCTGCGTGAAGGAAAAATGGATAATTGGCCGTGGTCTCCTCCTGCCCACATGAGGGTGAATGAGTCTCCTGGTGGAGTGTGCATGTGGGAAAGGACTGACAGTCCTGCCACACACCACTACCCAGCAATAACTGCCCAACTAACATCAGAGGCTTTTAATTTGGTAGTTAACTGATTGAGACAAGGAAAGGTGAGTAAGTCAAATGGGTGGGTGACAATTAAATGGGTTTAACAACTGACACTTGTCTTTTCCCCATTGGCCCCCAAGGGTTAAATAATTTCCCTCCCTATCCTTAGGAAAATCATGCCCTTTTCATTATGGTTGCATTGACATAGTTGGTTGCAGGTATTTTTAATTAAAATGCATGTTTACATGATGCCAGAATTAATATGTGCCGGATAGCACGAATATACCATCGGTAACGGTTTTAATCGTCGGAACACAAAAAATTGAATCGATGGTGGGGATTTTGCCTTTAGCTCCTCACCACCATTTATTACAATATATACATCATATACATTTTAATGCAAACGGGGTCAAAACCGGGGTGTTACATATATCACCCCTAGACTTTTTGAGATGTGCACTTTAAATAAATCAAAGCATTAAAAGAAAAAAACATGGTTAGTCCATGTTACACCCAAATCTCTTCATCAACACGTGATAAGATCCTAAACATCCATGTTTGCCCTCATTCCCAAATCTTGAAATGAAAACATTGATCCAAATGTTAATCTTGCACATAAAAACCTAGCACCGCTCCTACCTTTAAGCTTAGGAGCAGTACCTTCTTCAGCACTGCCTGAGTAGTGTTGAAGACAGGAGGTGGCACCTCATTTTCTCTTTGTTTGAAGAGTGAATCTTCCCTAGCACCACTGTGTCATCAAGGAGCAGGAGTGGTGCCCTTGGTAAAAAGTGAAAGAGAGAGACTTCACGAAGCTTCTAGATCAAAAGCTTCATGGCAAACCTTATCCCTATTCACCTGGGTCAGTTGAGCTCAAGATCCATGCTTTGGGGATCTTATGTCCAATTCACCCACCAAAATCTCAACCATCTCTATCCATTTGAGGCCTATAAAAATAGGCTCATACCCCATGGTTGAGAGAGAGAAAAGTCATGCTGTCATTTTGACATTCTGGCCTAATTCATTAAGAGTGAGCATATAGGAGCAAGTTGGAGCTATTAGGGATAAGATATCGGTTTTGTGGAGCAGTGCATCAACACTAAGGCGCAGGTTGTAAACTATTTCATTATTTATCAATGCAAAGTTGGTTTTCTTCCCATATACTTGTTATGTGTAATCTTGCATGTTTATTATCGGATTCCTTAGTCACCGATATAGATCTATAGATGATGTTCTAGTACTTTTGATCTTTTGTGTTTTGATGTGTTTATGCAGGTATTTTCTTGGAGATATTTCGCCATAGGTGAAGAGCCACATCATTCCATCGAAGATTGCATTCCAGGTGTCTGTAGTTTCTAGGAGAAGTTTCCCAACCTTGTTGTAAACTATTTGTTTTGGATCTGAACCATTTAGACCAAAGGAACAACTTTTGTCCACAGAAGGTGTAACGAAATTCCTGACAACAAATGTAGCGACCATACTGGGGAAGAGCTACAACAGATCTGATCTTCCTTAGCCTTCGAACACTTGTTAGAATCCAAGCTCTAGCTTCTTATTATTTCAGTCAAATCTACCATCTGACCTAGTTAGGTTTTGGGTTGATATCATCAAATCTCTTCAGATCTGAGCCATCCTGACTTTTTATGCTCTTAAGTACTGTTGATTCATCTTTTTTGATGCTGGTTTTCCAAGCTTTGACTTTGTTTTTTTTCTTATTGTGTTTTGAACACTTACAGGAAACCACATCTGTGCAGTAAGCAATAAGCGATGTCCACTCCTGGGCATAGATAGCAAGAAGTGGTGCCCCCGCCTGTGAGCAGTTAGCAAGAAGCGGTGCCTCCTCAAAACCACTTTGTCAACAACCTCTGCAAGCGGTTCCAAGTAGGTTTTTTCCAGACCTCTATTTTTTCAAAATTTGTAAAGGAATTTGTGGTTTTTGGATTTTGTGTCTTCAGTTGGCATTGTCCATACTTGTTTGCAAATATCTGAGTGTTTGAAATCTGAAATTTTTGATGTGGTAAATGCTTGTTTGTTAGAATCAAAAGGCTAGGTTAGGTTCATCATTGTTACTACTTGTAAGTTTGGTTATTTTGAAAGGATTGCTTAGAAGCCTTAGTTCGGTTAGATCTCTGCCTGCTATTGGATAATACTGAAAATAAAAACTCATTTGATTGGCTTGTTTGCTTCCATTTTTTCGTTAAGTTAGTGAAGGACTTCTTTTTACTCTGAAAAAGATTTTTTTTTGGTTGAGATTCATTTGTATTGTTGTTTAAAAAAAATTCTTTGACCTCTGATTAGCCTCACAAGCTTTCAGATCTCCATTTTTCTTCCCTTTATTTCATATTGTCATCTCATCAAAAGAAAAATAGTAATAGTTTTAAGTTAGATCTTTCCGGTTTAAATAGGAAAATTGAAAAAATATCGAATATGCCTTTGATTGTTGTTTGTTTTTCTTCTTAAGAAAGAGATATTACCCTATCTGCTTGCTTTCAAAAGATTTGATTTGAAGAAGTGTTGTTTTCTTGTATTCTCGGAAAAGGATTGTTTAGTGTAGTTGTTTGGGAAATTTTTGGGTTTAAAGCAAAATTGAAAACAAAAATACTCTCTCTCCCTCCCGTAATTAGGCATACTCTGAATGGTAAAGTGAATGAACTTGCATTTCATACTTGCATGGCTTTACTTTTCTGTCAAAATTCCATGCACTCACCTAGACGTCCACTTTAAAATTAACGGTAGTTATAGGTTTAAAATTGTATAGAAATTTGAGTGACAGGTTAGAGACGTGTTCGAGCATCGTAAAACGTAGGAGTTGTCATTACTTGTCCACACTACACCCCGGGACTCGCGCGGTTCTTCCACGTACCATCGGTATATCAAATGGCCTTTCACGTAGCGTTGAGGTATATAGAAAGGTACTTCACATACTCTATTGTATATCGGAAGGCCCCTTGTGAACGGTTGCGCATTAGACCACACTACTACCGATTTGAGCTCCCACATACCTTGAGTATATAGGGATACCCCACTAGGATACCTTTTCCATCTGAGAAAAACCCTTTGGTCATCTTGTGTGGATAAATACACCGAAAACAACATTAGGGGGATTACTACACACGTACCTTTGTGGTATATCACGAGTTGCACCTGCTTGACAATCCTGGTGAGAGACCGACTATTTGAGCTCATCCTATCATTTAAGTTTGCTTGTTGGCCTGTAGCTTGAGTAGCAGAAAGTTTTGTGTGTTTTTTCTTAGTTTTGAAACCCTAGGTTATATTAGTGACTATGCAATCTGTCTGAGTTTCAGTTGAGACGATCTAGAAGAACACAAGGCTTGCCACCCGATTTTCCTCCTGTTACAGGAGAAAGTCCAATAGAAGCCATTGACCAAGGAGCTACAACTAGTTCCCATGAGGAAGAAAATATAGTTGTAGAAAGTGGAGACCAATTCACTTCTTATATTAATCCCTTGGCTCGACAGCCTCCTATGGTTGATACTTCCTTTCATCCTCATATGGAAGGTCGTATCAATAATCCTGATGCACCTGAGTATGGCCCGGATTCTCTGTTTCGGGGAAATTCCATAAGTCAGTCCATTTCCTCATTCGAGGTTAATAGAACCTCTCTTGAACAAAATTCTCTAGGTGAAGAAGAATATAGACAAATCCAATCATCTATTCACTGTGCACAAGATTTTCAAGAGAGAATGCAAAGGCTAGATAGAGTCTTGGATGCACCTGCACCTCAGGCTGAATCTATATCAGCTAGATTACCCTATAACACAGATCCTTGGCCTGTGGCTGCAATTAGGGATTCTACTAATGGTCATCCAGCTTCTGTTGAGACTTCTCTCAATCCAGGTCAAACCTCCAATTCCGCTCCTGTAGTTTTGAATTCTAGGTTTGTCTCTAGTCATCCCACACTTTCTATGGCTAGGGGGAAACCTTCAGTTCCATTAGTGTCTGTACCTTCTAACGCCGAGGGCCAACCCTCGACGCGACCTACGTTACCCACTAGTGGAATTGTTACTAATAATAGGCAAACCTTGGTTGTAGGAAAATCTACAGTATATGTTCCTCCCACCAACACCAATATGGTAAACCCTACTTCAAGTTCAGGTCATCCCTTAGTGGCACAACCTGCAGTTAATCAACCCTCTTGGGGTTATGGTTATACAGCAAATAAAATGCCTATAGGAAATATGAATTACAAACCTACCCCTATAAGAATGTCCTATACTAGAACTCCATACCCTGGAAATGCATCTACACTATGGGGGAAACCCAATTGGTCTTACATGCCAGCGATGGGAGGAATACCTATTCATACTGGTGGAGGTGGCAGAGGACCTCCTTATGGAGGTCCTCCCCCCGGGGGGCCGGGCGGTCATCCTCCTGGTAGTCTCCGGGGTCCTGGTGACCCTCCTCCTAGTGGTCGCGGAGGTCCTAGTGGTCCTGGGGATCCTGGTGGTTCTGGTGGTCATGGTGGTCCCAAGAGTCTTGGTGGTCCCGGTTGTTATGGTGGTCCTCCTCCGAATGGTCCTGCTGGCTCTGGCAGCCCTAATCCTGGAGGTCAATCTTCGGGAGGTTCATCATCTCATCAGGCATTTCAACAACCTACGTATCAGTCAACTTACGGCCCTACTAATGGATACATGCCTTATCAATACTACCAATATGTGGATCCCAATCTTCAATTACCTTTCCTAGCAACTTTGGATTTACTTGATTTATCCAAATTGATAAATGATCTCATTCAACACAACCCTTCATGGCCCGCAATTCCGGTAAAGTTACTGTTAAGTCAGAATTTTGTTTCTTCAATTTTGGTTTGATTTACATTTTCTTTCAAGGCTTTCATTTACTTTATTTTGATTTTGCCCTCCTTTTGGGAAATTTTGTTTAGTGTTTATTCGAAATTTTGAGCTTGCTTTACAAATTTTGAATTTTAAGCCATAGGTTTGTTTTTGTTAAATGAATTTTGAGAGTTATTTTATCAAATGGTGGATTCACGAAGCATGCTTTGACCATACCTATCACTCAAGCAACTTTTAAAATCCACACAAAATGCCAAAAAGCTGAAAAATCGCGAGAAAATAGAACTAGAATTATTCTTGTAGCGCTGGGGTGAAAAAACAATGAAGGCGCGCTACAAGAATATCGCGGCCTTCATTTTTCCCAGTTTTCAAGTAAAATTTTGTCACAATTTCAAATGATGATCGACTAATCCCTTGTTATGAGTGGTTTGCTACGTGTGAGCTGCAGAGTTATCATGATTCTAAGTGTTGCCAAGTCATGAAGCAAATTGTGGCTA
Source organism: Pseudotsuga menziesii (assembly GCA_001517045.1). NCBI lineage: Eukaryota > Viridiplantae > Streptophyta > Pinopsida > Pinales > Pinaceae > Pseudotsuga > Pseudotsuga menziesii. The sequence goes on from LPNX011111074.1 coordinate 45,976, forward strand.
TCATTACTCTTAAGGCGGTTTGGTTTGACAGTTAGCAGCAAATTTCGGTCTAATGTGGCATGATTTGTCATTTACATGCACTATCAAAGGCAAAGGATTTCGTGAGGTAACCATAACCTCCTAAAAAACCGAATTGTGTCACTGTAGAACAGAGGCAAGGTTATGAAGGCTAACGGGGAATTAGGGCTTTTTAATTCCGATATTTGCAGTCAAATTGTTCATTGAGGGACATCTGTACATTCGAGGAGAAGCATTTGACAGCTCAGGACGTGAGTTTAAACCAATGCAATTGATTAGTTAACAGGTATTTCGCGGTCACCCAGAAATTTCATTAGTTTGGGGTTTTTCTGGTGAAGCATGTACTAGCAAATGTTTTTGAACCACACATTAATATTTGCTCTCATCAAACATTTCTGTGAGGAGAAAAGAAGATTAGAACTAAGAATGAATGATTATTGAACAAATATCAGTTTGTATATCAATATAATCCTGTCAAGGTTTGATGGTTCGGTGAGATAAAAATGTTGTCCTTCACGATGTATAAACCTAAGATTGTTGCTGGTGCAACTTGATATAAAGGAACTGAACCTTAAGACAGTATGAAGATCTAAACAGCATAAAGACCTTGTTTTTATTGCATGATAAAAGGCTGATCAGTTTGGTTTCGAAGTCAAGAATGAAACAGAGAACGAGCAGAGTATGAGTGCAAATAGGAGACTGAACAGCCTAAAGACCTAAGACATTCAGACACTATGGTTTATTATGTATTTTTAAGATGAACACTGTTCTATTGTTTTTATATCAGTCTCATTGATGGTTAAATCTCATTCATATGCTTGATGAAGAGCATTGAAGCCTCGGTGATTTGAATTCTTCCACCTGTTGGTAAGATTTATTTTGTTTTCTGAAAAAGAACAAACAGGTCTGTCAAGAAAATTGCAGGGAGTTGTTAAGTGGCTCGAGAAGTAGAAAAGCAGTTCATAGACCATCTTCTGAAGTCGTACAGCTTCTAGGTGTTCCTAAAAAAATGGGCAAGAGTGGTAAGAGTGGTAAAGTAAACAGGGCTGAGCTCTCTGATATAACTTGCATTGAGAAGCTCCCTGGATGTGTTGAGTTGTTCCAACAAGCAGGTTGGATGGATTTCTTCAGGAGGTTAGATGGATATAATGCAGAGGTGTCCTGTAAGTTTGCTCAAGGTTTAAAAAATGACATGGTAACCTTTGGTACTCTCAAATTCAAGCTGACAGTAGAGCTGATCTCAGAAGCCACATGAATTAAGAACGAGGGTGAACCATGGTTTAAGAAGCTGCCTTTTGACTTTGAACCACAGAGATACCTATTACCCAATATCACTCCTGATTGGAATAAAGGCATTCCTATTCAGAATGTCAGAAAAGAATGGGTTGAGCCAATCAGGATACTGCAGAGCTATGTTACTTGTGAGGGTAGGTATGCATATGTATTCAAGTATCACTTTAGATTCCTTCAACATATGGTGGGAGTCTCAAAAATGAACCTGCCTTTCTTCTTTTTGAAGAGCCTGCAGAAAATGTCTAGTAGGATTAAGCAGCATGAAGACCATACATCTCAGTCAATTTTTCATCATAGACTGATCAGGTTAATCATCAAAACTGTGTTGCAACATGAAGGTAAAACTTGGGACTTTTTTCTGTTTTGGTCAGGTTTTCATGTCAAATAGGAAGAGCAGCAGCCTAAGAGGCAAACAGATAAAGGGAAGGTGATGATGAAAAATTAGGTCTGAAGCCTAAGCTTGAGGTTAAAGAAGAAGTCAAAACTGAGGAAATATCAGAACAGGTGGATGAGGATAGTAAACCTAAACTATTTTCAGCTAGTAGCAAAGGCAAATACTCATTGTTTGAAGACCAAAAGAAGCTGCTACAGCCCATGGCACCAACAGAGGTCCCTCTTGAAATTAAAACTGATGATACACAAAAGGTGGTTGTTCATGAAGAAGAATTGCAGGTCAAACAAAAAAGTCCCATCACTATATTGTCTGATGATGAAGGTTACCTGCTAGAAGAGGAGCAGGTAGAAAAAACTACAGTTGAAGCTGAAGCCTACAAAGAAATTCCTACCTCAGGAAGCAAAGTAACAAAACCTAGCAGGAAAATGAGAAAGCTGGAAGTGGTGGAATTTGCATCTGTCCAATGTCAAGGAAGTACTTTGAAAATGCTAGGAAGAACAACACCTAACTGGAGACCTAAGACTAGACCGAAGAATAAACTAATACTAAACATAAAGAAGTTACTCAATCCTAAGTTAAACATCAATGAAGATACAATCTTAGATGATCTATCTTCTGATGAAAAGCCAGAGGTTAAGAAAGTTAGCAGAAAAGAGAAGAAGCCAGCAGCTGCAAAAGCTTCTTATGTGCATCCTGCAGAAGTCAAAAGTTCATCAAAATCATTAGAAGATTCAAGCAAGCCTGTACCTAAGTTATCTGAAATATATTTTGAAATAAGAAGTGATCTTTCAAGGCAGCCACAGTTAAAAGAAGAAATTCCTTCAGTTGAAGCAACAGGTAAAGAAGATCCAAGCATTGAAGACATTCATGCAGACCTGCTGATTGATGATATAGATCTCTTCAAGAGGCTTAACATACCTTGGAATCCCACATAAGAACAAGAAGCTTTGACAGAAAAGATCATTGACACAGACAAAGAGAACTTGCAGAAGACTGTCAGGCAGTACAGGCAACAAATGACTTATATGCAGGATTTTAATGATGGATTAATGATGGCAAATAGGAGGTTGAGAGAAGACCTGCAAGATGTAAATGACCATTTCCAAGAGTTAACAGCAGTAGCAAAGGAAGCACTAAAGAGGAAAAGGGCTGCTAACATACATTGTACAGATTTGGAAAGGACAGTCCAGGACCTGCAGCAGAGGAACAAGGAGCTTATTAAGAAGATAAATGACATGGAGCAAGAGTAGAAGAAGGTTAAGAGGAAATACCAAGCACTGGATGGTATTGCTCTTCTTGCTGAGGTAGCGAAGAAGCTATGAGCAGTTTTTCCACTTAGTTAGTTGTTATGTTTTGATAAACACATATGTTAAGTGATTTACTATTTTTAGCATATTTTGTAATTTTGTAAGTTTGTACTTTTTACTTTACCTCAACGAGTTGATAGAGGCAGTTAGGGTTTTAGACCCAACTGATTTTGTAAAGAGAGACTATTTAGACAGATAGAGAAGTCATTAGAAGGGTTCGATTTTTGGGGAAGCTATCAGGAGGTCTTCAAGCTCAGTTGGTTTTCAGACTTGTTTATGAGTAAGGTACAAAGCTCTTGTATGCAGTGGTTGATGAAACTATGAGACATATATGACTTTTACCCTTCAGATTTATGTATTGGCTTCATTTTCATCTTTTCTAGTTGCTTAAATTGATAGATTCATTGACTGGTTTATGTTTATATTCTGGTAATGCCTGTCATTTATGTTTGAACCTCAATACTGTTTCTGTTGGATCTTTTTAGATATATCATGCATCTTCATCTTCTATTGCTTATGATTCAGTAGTTGCTTTACTTATGAATGTATTCCCTGACTGTTCTCAAAGTTCACAACCAAAAACACATTATAGAAACCCTAAATCTTAATTTTATTGAGTTTTATATTTGAGTGTGTGTTGGCTTGTTTCTCTGGCCTTAGAAACAATTTCTGCTGATGATTTAGACCTGAAAAATACTGCTGTAACTACTGTTGTTCATCAGAATGGACCTAAGAAGACCATAAATCTCAGATCAGGCCCAAAGCAAGTGGTCCAAGCCCCGAAGAAGAAGGCAGTTGTTCCTGCTGCACGTGTTCCTGCTAAACAAGTACCTGATCCTGTCATACAGAAGAAGCAATCTGCAGAAAAATCTAAGAAGAATGCTGAAATTGAAGAGGTAAACAAATGTGTCCAGAGTTTTAGTTTGGAGAATGAACTAGGGAAGCTGAAAATTCCTGTACCTTTGAATGAGTTAATAAAGAATCCATCATATAAAGAAATAGTCCTGAAAGTGATGAATGTACCCAGTAATCAGCCTGTTTCAGATACAGTAAACTTGCAGGAAGAAAGCCCTAGAATTTTCATAGGATCAGCTCTGGCTGAGAAGACTGAAAATGAGGCTAGTGCTTCTCCTCCCTTTTATGTCACCTTGACTGTTCATGACCAAATGATCCACAATTGCCTTTTAGATTCAGGTGCCTCTCACAATTTGATGCCAAAAGCTGTAATGGAAGCCCTGGGACTCAGTATCACCAAACCTTACCATCATTTATATGCCTTTGATTCTCGAGCTGTGAAGTGTCTAGGAGTGATTAAAGACATGGTTGTTAACCTAGCTCAGTTGCCCATGAAGAGTGTGATAATGGATGTTGTGGTAGCTGACATCACACCAAAGTTTGGCTTGCTTCTTTCTAGGTCATGGGCTAAGAAGGTTGGGGGAACTTTACAGATGGACCTTTCATATGCCACCATCCCTATTTTTGGTGGAAAAACTAGAAGACTATACAGAGAGCTACAGTTTGCTTACATAGTCACAGATGACAAAAACCCCACTAATCATCCCCTATATGCTTTTGACAAAGATCTAGGGACCTACATGTTGAATTTCAGTGATGAAGATAATTTTGTTGGTTTGTTACGAGTGAAAAAAGAGCAGCCAATAAAACACAGCAGAGAGGAAGAAGATGCACTGTGGGAGTTGTACTTTGATGGATCTTCATGCAAAGAGGGTGCTAGAGCTGGAGTTTTACTCATTTCTCCTGGAGGTGAAACAGTGAAACTCATGTATAAGCTGGAGTTTGTTACCACTAACAATACTGCTAAGTATGAAGCTCTGCTACTAGGACTGAAAGTTGCTAAAGACTTAGGCATTCAGCAAATTACTGCATATGGCGACTCCGAGTTGGTTGTTCAACAGGTGAAGAACAACTATCAAGTAAAGCAGGTTTTGCTGAAAATTTACCGGAATGAGGTATGGTATATGCTCGAGAATTATTTTATAGCATTTAATATTACTCATATTCCAAGAAATCATAATGAGACTGCAGACTCTTTAGCTTTGGCTGCCTCATACTTCAGAATTCCTAAAACTACTCAGCTAAGGTATCCCATAGAGGTGAGGTACAGACCATGTGTACCTGACAATGTGAAGCATTGGAGGGTATTTGAGGATGACATTGAAATAAAAAAAATTCTTGAGCTTACAGATGAGTTTACAAATGCCCAAATTGATCAAGATGAAAGAGAAGAACATGATGATGAGTTTGCTGAAAATCAGTTTGCTGCAGAAGAGATAGCAGGTCATAAAATAATTGAGTTGAAGAGTAACTTCATACCAAAAGGTCTAGTACCTTTAGAAAGAATATTTACAAAAGATGATACACCTTCAAAGCCAGTGGTTCAATCTTCAGAAGACAATGTAGTGGACTGCAATATTGGTTCAGCAGAACACCCAAAAATGGTAAAAATTTCTAAATCTCTGACAACTGAACAAAGAAGTAGATATATCAAGCTTCTGAAGGAACATGTAGATGTGTTTGCCTGGTCTTATGAAGAGCTAAGAACCTATGATACGGCAATTATTTAGCACAAGGTCCCTTTGAAGCCCAATGTCAAGCCTTTTCGACAGAAACTGAGAAGGATCAATCCAGCTTTGTTTCCTGTGATTGAAAGGGAAGTAAAGAAGATGCTGAATGCAAAGATAATAGTGCCTCTCAGGTATTCTTCCTGGGTTACAAATTTGGTTCCTGTCAGAAAAAAGAACGGGGAAATAAGATTATGTGTTGACTTCAGAAATCTGAACAGTTCATCATTAAAAGACAACTATCCTCTCCCCAAGATTGAACAAGTTTTGCAGCAAGTGGTTGGAGCTCAGAGGATATCTATGGTGGATGGATTCTCAGGATATAATCAGATTGCCATGCACCCTGATGACAAGGAAAAGACAGCCTTTACAACCCTCTGGGGGACATTCATGTATGACAAGATTCCTTTTGGCCTGATGAATGCTGGAGCAACCTTTCAGAGAGCAATGGACATTGCCTTTGTTGGGGAAAAAGATAAGTTTGTGGTATCTATCTTGATGATATTACTGTATTCTCAAAATCTGATGATGAACACTTGAAACACTTGAGGCAAACCTTCCAAAAGTGCAGAAAATTTGGTCTATCCCTGAACCCCAAAAAGTCACATTTTGTTGTGCAAGAAGGTAGACTACTTGGTCACCTGGTGTCTGCTGATGGCATCAGAATAGATCCTGAAAGAGTGAAAGAAATACTGAATATTAGTTTACCAAGGAGAAAAAAAGATGTTCAATCATTTATTGGCAAGATCAATTTTCTGCGATGGTTTATTCCTAATTTTGCTGAAACCATTAAACAAATCACAGCCATGTTGAAGAAAGATCAAGAAGCGAGATGGACCTCTGAGGCAAAGGCAACATTTGAGAAAATCAAGGTAGCTCTGACTAAAGCACCTGTGTTGGTAAGCCCTGATTTCACCAAAGAATTCCTTACTTTTTCATTTGCATCAGAAGATACTATTGCAACAGTTTTACTTCAAAAGAATAAAGAAGGATTGGAACAGCCTATTGCCTTTTTCAGCAAAACCCTCAGAGATTCTAAGCTGAAATACAGTATATTGGAAAAGCAAGCTTATGCTCTGGTAAAGGCTTTGAAATTTTTCAGAATTTATGTCCTGCATTCAAAGGTTGTTTCATTTGTTCGAAATGCTGCAGTGAAGGATGTCTTGACACAGCCCGACAGTGAAGGAAAGAGAGGGAAATGGATTGCAAAGATTATGGAGTACGATGTGGAAATCAGGCCTACTAAGCTTGTCAAGGGACAAGGTTTGGCCAAACTGTTTGTTGACTCAAATTGTCAAGCTCTAGGACTGCATCTCATGGCTGAAGAGTTAGTTCCTGAAGAAGACCAAGCATTTCAGGAAAAAGAAAAGATCATGGATTTTTATTCATCTTCAGTTTGGTATCCTGATATTGTTCATTTTCTGTTATTTCTGCAATGTCCTGACCATTTAGACAGGAAGGCTGCCAGATCTCTGAAACTTAAAGGTACTAAGTACTGTTTGGTAGAGGATCAATTGTTTTGGAAAGATCCAGGAGGTATCTTGCTAAGGTGTTTGGATCAATCTGAAATAGGAGAAGTGATTTCAGAGTCTCATGAAGGAGCCTGTGGAGGGCATAAATATTAGAAAGCAACAGCTTACAAAATTTTGAGAGCTGGATACTATTGGCCCTCCTTGTTTGCAGATGTTTATCAGTAGGTAAGGGCCTGTGTCCCTTGTCAGAAGTTTGCTGGAAAACAGAAATTGTTGTCTTTACCTTTAAAACCTATTGCAGTCAATGCCCCTTTTCAGCAATGGGGTCTGGACTTTATTGGAGAAATAAATCCATCATCTTCAGGACAGCATCATTGGATTCTTGCTGCAACAGATTTTTTCACAAAATGGGTGGAAGCCATTCCCACAAGGAATGCTACAGATAAGGTAATCATGGATTTCATTGAAGAAAACATCCTGAGTTGGTTTGGCTGTCCACAGAGATTAATAAAAGATAATGCAAAGGCATTCAAATCCAAGGCAATGGTGGCTTTCTGTGAAAAAAATGGCATCATTCTGAAGCACTCAACTCCCTATTATCCTCAGGGAAATGGCCAGGCTGAATCATCTAACAAGAACATCATCCAGAGTATCAAGAAACTGCTGAAGCATAACAAAAGGTCTTGGGATTCAATGCTGAAGTATGCATTGTGGGCAGATAGGATTACAGTGAAATAGGCCATTGGCACTTCTCCTTTTCAGCTGGTTTATGGTATAGAGGCAGTGTTCCCTGTTCAATTGGGGATTCCAGTTATGAAATTCCTCTAGAATTCCCAAGAGGAACCAGATGATATGCAAAGGAGGATCTTTGAAATGATAGAGTTACAGCAAAATAGAGAGAAAGTGGATGAAAAAGCACAGCTGTACAGAGCCAAGGTTAAAAATAGGTTTGACAGAAACATTAAAGAAAATACTTTCACAGAAGGTGAGATGGTTCTAAGATGGGATGCAAGGAAGGAGCAAAAGGGTAAACAGGGTAAGTTTGACAATCTTTGGTTTGGCCCTTTTCTGATATCAAAAGTTTTAGAAAATTATACTTTTATCTTGGAGTCCCTGGAAGGTGAGGAGTTGTCCAACCCTGTGAATGGACGATTCCTCAAACATTTTTACAGTTTATAAGGGAATTTTTCACTGATCATTGTACATACCGGTGTGAGTGAGATAAAATAAAGACTCCATATCCCAATGGAAGTTTGCAGACAGGTAGATAGAAGACAGAAGGCACTGGTCTATATGTTCTTGAAGCCTCACAGGCAGGACTTCATCCCACAGCTGGAGCCAGATGTTAAGTCAAAATTTTGTTTCTTCAATTTTGGTTTGATTTACATTTTCTTTCAAGGCTTTCATTTACTTTATTTTGATTTTTCCCTCCTTTTGGGAAATTTTGTTTAGTGTTTATTCGAAATTTTGAGCTTGCTTTACAAATTTTGAATTTTAAGCCATAGGTTTGTTTTTGTTAAATGAATTTTGAAAGTTATTTTATCAAATGGTGGATTCACAAAGCATGCTTTGACCATACCTATCACTCAAGCAACTTTTAAAATCCACACAAAATGCCAAAAAGCTGGAAAAATCGCGAGAAAATAGCACTAGAATTATTCTTGTAACGCTGGGGTGAAAAAACAATGAAGGCGCACTACAAGAATATCGCGGCCTTCATTTTTCCCAGTTTTCAAGTAAAATTTTGTCACGATTTCAAATGATGATCGACTAATCCCTTGTTATGAGTGGTTTGCTACGTGTGAGCTGCATAGTTATCATGATTCTAAGTGTTTCCAAGTCATGAAGCAAATCATGGCTATCATTACTCTTAAGGCGGTTTGGTTTGACAGTTAGCAACAAATTTCGGTCTAATGTGGCATGATTTGTCATTTACATGCAGTATCAAAGGCGAAGGATTTCGTGAGGTAACCATAACCTCCTAAAAAACCGAATTGTGTCACTGCAGAACAGAGGCAAGATTATGAAGGCTAACGGGGAATTAGGGCTTTTTAATTCCGATATTTGCAGTCAAATTGTTCATTGAGGGACATCTGTACATTCGAGGAGAAGCATTTGACAGCTCAGGACGTGAGTTTAGACCAATGCAATTGATCAGTTAACAGGTATTTCGCGGTCACCCAGAAATTTCATTAGTTTGGGGTTTTTCTGGTGAAGCATGTACTAGCAAATGTTTTTGAACCAAACATTAATATTTTCTCTCATCAAACATTTCTGTGAGGAGAAAAGAAGCTTAGAACTGAGAATGAATGATTATTGAACAAATATCAGTTTGTATATCAATATAATCCTGTCAAGGTTTGATGGTTCGGTGAGATAAAAATGTTGTCCTTCACGATGTATAAACCTAAGATTGCTGCTGGTGCAACTTGATATAAAGGAACTGAACCTTAAGACAGTATGAAGATCTAAACAGCATAAAGACCTTGTTTTTATTGCATGATAAAAGGCTGATCAGTTTGGTTTCGAAGTCAAGAATGAAACAGAGAACGAGCAGAGTATGAGTGCAAATAGGAGACTGAATAGCCTAAAGACCTAAGACATTCAGACACTATGGTTTATTATGTATTTTTAAGATGAACACTGGTCTATTGTTTTTATAACAGTCTCATTGATCATTAAATCTCATTCATATGCTTGATGAAGAGCATTGAAGCCTCGGTGATTTGAATTCTTCCACCTGTTGGTAAGATTTATTTTGTTTTCTGAAAAAGAACAAACAGGTCTATCAAGAAAATTGTAGGGAGTTGTTAAGTGGCTCGAGAAGCAGAAAAGCAGTTCATAGACCATCTTCTAAAGTCGTACAGCTTCTAGGTGTTCCTGAAAAAATGGGCAAGAGTGGTAAGAGTGGTAAAGTAAACAGGGCTGAGCCCTTTGATATAACTTGCATTGAGAAGCTCCCTGGATGTGTTGAGTTGTTCCAACAAGCAGGTTGGATTAATTTCTTCAGGAGGTTAGATGGATATAATGCAGAGGTGTCCTGTAAGTTTGCTCAAGGTTTAAAAATTGACATGGTAACCTTTGGTACTCTCAAATTCAAGCTGACAGTAGAGCTGATCTCAGAAGCCACAGGAATTAAGAACGAGGGTGAACCATGGTTTAAGAAGCTGCCTTTTGACTTTGAACCACAGAGATACCTATTACCCAATATCACTTCTGATTGGAATAAAGGCATTCCTATTCAGAATGTCAGAAAAGAATGGGTTGAGCCAATCAGGATACTGCCGAGCTATGTTACTTGTGAGGGTAGGTATGCATATGTATTCAAGTATCACTTTAGATTCCTTCAACATATGGTGGGAGTCTCAAAAATGAAACCGCCTTTCTTCTTTTTGAAGAGCCTACAGAAAATGTCCAGTAGGATTAAGCAGCATGAAGACCATACATCTCAGTCAATTTTTCATCATGGACTGATCAGGTTAATCATCAAAACTGTGTTGCAACATGAAGGTAAAACTTGGGACTTTTTCTATTTTGGTCAGGTTTTCATGTCAAACAGGAAGAGCAGCAGCCTAAGAGGCAAACAGATAAAGGGAAGGTGATGATGAAGAAATTAGGTCTGAAGCCTAAGCTTGAGGTTAAAGAAGAAGTCAAAACTGAGGAAATATCAGAACAGGTGGATGAGGATAGTAAACCTAAACTATTTTCAGATAGTAGCAAAGGCAAATACTCACTGTTTGAATACCAAAAGCAGCTGCTACAGCCCATGGCACCAATAGAGGTCCCTCTTGAAATTAAAACTGATGATACACAAAAGGTGGCTGTTCATGAAGAAGAATTGCAGGTCAAACAGAAAAGTCCCATCACTATATTGTTTGATGATGAAGGTTACCTGCTAGAAGAGGAGCAGGTAGAAAAAACTACAGTTGAAGCTGAAGCCTACAGAGAAATTCCTACCTCAGGCAGCAAAGTAACAAAACCTAGCAGGAAAATGAGAAAACTGGAAGTGGTGGAATTTGCATCTGTCCAATGTCAAGGAATTACTTTGAAAATGCTAGGAGGAACAGCACCTAACTGGAGACCTAAGACTAGACCGAAGAATAAACTAAGACTAAACATAAAGAAGTTACTCAATCCTAAGTTAAACATCAATGAAGTTACAGTCTTAGACGATCTATCTTTTGATGAAAAGCCAGAGGTTAAGAAAGTTAGCAGAAAAGAGAAGAAGCCAGCAGCTGCAAAAGCTTCTTATGTGCATCCTGCAGAAGTCAAAAGTTCATCAAAATCATTAGAAGATTCAAGCAAGCCTGTACCTAAGTTATCTGAAATATATTTTGAAATAAGAAGCGATCTTTCAAGGCAGCCACAGTTAAAAGAAGAAATTCCTTCAGTTGAAGCAACAGGTAAAGAAGATCCAAGCATTGAAGATATTCATGCAGACCTGCTGATTGATGATACAGATCTCTTCAAGAGGCTTAACATACCTTGGAAGCCCACAGAAGAACAAGAAGCTTTGACAGAAAAGATCATTGACACAGACAAAGAGAACTTGCAGAAGACTGTCATGCAGTACAGGCAACAAATGACTTATATGCAGGATGTTAATGATGGATTAATGATGGCAAATAGGAGGTTGAGAGAATACCTGCAAGATGTAAATGACCATTTCCAAGAGTTAACAGCAGTAGCAAAGGAAGCACTAAAGAGGAAAAGGGCTGCTGACATACATTGTACAGATTTGGAAAGGACAGTCCAGGACCTGCAGCAGAGGAACAAGGAGCTTATTAAGAAGATAAATGACATGGAGCAGGAGCAGAAGAAGGTTAAGAGGAAAGACCAAGCACTGGATGGTATTACTCTTCTTGCTGAGACAGCGAAGAAGCTATGAGCAGTTTTTCCACTTAGTTAGTTGTTATGTTTTGATAAACACATATGTTAAGTGATTTACTATTTTTAGCATATTTTGTAATTTTGTAAGTTTGTACTTTTTACTTTACCTCAACGAGTTGATAGAGGCAGTTAGGGTTTTAGACCCAACTGATTTTGTAAAGAGAGACTATTTAGACAGATAGAGAAGTCATTAGAAGGGTTCGATTTTTGGGGAAGCTATCAGGAGGTCTTCAAGCTCAGTTGGTTTTCAGACTTGTTTATGAGTAAGGTACAAAGCTATTGTATGCAATGGTTGATGAAACTATGAGACATATATGACTTTTACCCTTCAGATTTATGTATTGGCTTCATTTTCATCTTTTCTAGTTGCTTAAATTGATAGATTCATTGACTGGTTTATGTTTATATTCTGGTAATGCCTGTCATTTATGTTTGAACCTCAATACTGTTTCTGTTGGATCTTTTTAGATATATCATGCATCTTCATCTTCTATTGCTTATGATTCAGTAGTTTCTTTACTTATGAATGTATTCCCTGACTGTTCTCAAATTTCACAACCAAAAACACATTACAAAAACCCTACATCTTAATTTTATTGAGTTTTATATTTGAGTGTGTGTTGGCTTGTTTCTCTGGCCTTAGAAACAATTTCTGGCCATGTCCTATGCGTTTCATGAAATTAAAAGCATCGTGGAGCCATACCTTGATGACCTCCCTGTGTATTCATTGCAATGGGAAGACCATCCTCAACATCTTAGATACATTTTCCTAAGATGTCGCCATTACAAAATACGGCTATATACACACAAATGTATTTTTTGTGTTGAGACGGGAGGTCTCTTAGGCTTCGTGGTTTCTAAGGATAGCATCCGTATTGATCCACTGAATATTGCTACTATACTCGCCCTCCCTGCCCCAACCAACATCCTTGAACTCCAAAGTTTGCAAGGGAAGGAAAACTTTCTTCATCGTTTTGTTTGTAAATGTGTCGAGAAAACGCACGGTTATATGCATCTCCTCAAGAAGGACACTCCGTTCTTCTGCAATAACCAGGCCCACCAAGCCTTTGATAATATTAAGCACACTCTAACTCATTCACCCATGAAACACCCCCTGGATTATTCCACAGGGGCGTCACCTAGGGACCAATATGATATCACGTTTGTTCATATTGGGGGGGTTAAATATAACAAAATTACAAGCCAATATATTGGTGGTATATTAGGGGTAAAAAGGGTTTTTTTTAACTATATAAATATGCAATATGTTGGGGGATATTTTATTTTACAATCCTACCGGCACCTCCACCATAAGCATGCGTCTGCCCGCGCCTCCACCATAAGCCTGTGATGTTGCATAGGGTTTTCCTGTGGTTTTTCTTCATCGTTTTTTTTGGGGTTTTCTCCATCCTGTTTTCTGGATAACGAGGGCGTTTTTTCAAATCGTAGCAGTGTTGGTCCTTGGGTTTTCTCCATCATGTTTTCTGGATAACGAGGGAATTTTTTTTGGTGCGTAGCAGTGTTGGTCCTTGGGTTTTCACCATCATGTTTTCTGGATAACAAGGGCATTTTTCTAGTGCGTAGCAGTGTTGGTCCTCTGGTGCATAGCATTTTTCACCGTTTTTTTCCATCGTGGTGCATAGCATTGTTGGACCTCTGGTGGATAGCGTTTTTTCACATTTTCTGGTCGTGCGTTTGTGGTGGGTTTCTCTGGTGCATAGCAGTGTTGGAGGAGGCACGTTGGAGAGCCACTGCATAGCATTCTTGGAAGTAAGGTATATTGTGTTTAATCCTCTGATGAAAAATGCCTTTTAATTCTTTTATTTATTGGGGACTCTGTTCCACATAGCTGAGTGATTACTCCACTGAGTACATATCACATTCAACCTAGCTCAACCCACCCATATGCCTATTACGCTTCGTTACACTTTTCGACGAAGACCTTTTATGCTTCGCTCGAATCAAATGGTAACATGCTGGTCGGGCTTTACCAAATTGAACCTTTTATTCATTTTATTTTTTCATCACCGTTATGCAGACTTTACCTCTTGAATAAATACCAAATAAAATTTCTATTTCCGTTGAAGATCGATCCTTACGGGTAACCTATTGTTCAGGTGATACCTCTGTTGAGCTATGCATGGATCCCTACCCCTTTTGATCCTTGAACCTTATATCCTTGACGAATAGATAGTAGACCCCCAACGGATATAGATGCTCCCCATCTCGCAGAAAACTCGTCACCTCCTTAGATGCCCTAGGGTTAGGGTAAAACTTAAGACCCTTGTCTCAATCATGTGTCTGATTCTTACTCTGTGGCAAGTTGTTGCATTGATGTTGTATAGGTTTTTTGTGAATCTCGTATTTACAACCTCATGTTATACGAAGGAAGTGTAAATTTTTATGTCCTTTCTTTGTTGTTTTGGAAGTCTACAATTTTGCTGCTGACATTGGAGATATAAAATCTAACACAATATTCTAGTCAAGTCCCTCAGAGAAGAGGCAAGAAATGAAAGTGCTTCACTTTCAGTTGAGCCAGGGAGTCTTCTTTATGTTGTTCTTCATCATGATCCCGAGGCATTTGATTATATCATACCAGGTATAAAAGTGGATTCTATTTCCTTTGTATTTTTAAATTGCATAATTGCTATCAAAATGCATGTGCTTCTTTCCTAATTCCCACTTTCTTTTGAATATATATTCTCTGTTAGATGTGTCTACAACAGGGTTTGTAACTTTCTTCAATCACACCCTCACTAATTCCCAATAAGCAAAATGTCCATTGCTAGTTATTAAATACATCAACATTAACTAGAAGGTCAGTCTACCAGTAGATTCATGCTCATCTATTGTGATTATATAATTCAGGCTGGTAGACCTTGTGAGAACAACATAATGTACTTTCCTATTCCGGGATTTATGCCATTTGCATTCATGGTTTACTTCTAGATTGTTGTTTTAGGAAAATTATAGTTAATGAGTGTCTCAGCTTTGAATGTTGGACACATCAGGCTAACTTTTGTATTTGTAGCAATTTGGAGAATGGTGTAATAGTTTCTATAATATGCACGGATTCAGATACAATGTCCAAGTTGGCATGCATATACTGAATTAGATAGGCCTATTGTTTGAAATTGTTACATGAAAATAAAGAGTGGGTCAACAGGGAAGAAGACAAATTGTTCACTGGGTAAAATTTGCAGTAAGATATTACAAATAGAGAAGTTGTGACATTTGGCATATTTTTGTCATTGTGAACATCAATATTATTTCTTCGACCTTTGACCGTAGTTGTTATAGCTTCTGTACGTCGTTTTAGAGGTATATAAAGAAAAGTTTGGGTGATGCTTTTTACTGGACTGACAAATGCCAATTCTTAGATTATTTTCAGTTTCTTTTCTCTATTTGTTGTTTAAGCTTATACATGGACCATGGTTTACCCCAAACACTTATCTTATGACTGGTCAAACTATAATTGTAGGAGCAGTCTTTGTTTTATCAAGCTGTTTATTGCTTATTCAATACAATACTGTTCAAGCATCACAGGGCCAGCCAAAGAGCATGGTTGGCGCAATTTGTCTTCTGAGAAAAGGTCTTCTCAAGAAAATTCTCACGGGGGCATTCAATCACATAACATATCAAAAGGGGCTTCATCAAATCTTCAAGAGGAGACCTCCTTGGTATGTTTGTGTTTTCTTTGATCTAAACTACATGTTTGCACTTTACAATTTTTCTCCTGACTTTGTCATTAAAAGACATCAGTCTAAAATAATGCAACCAGTTGACTGAGGTGCATGAGGTTGGAAGATGTCTAAGATGTTTCTATATTGAAGAAGTTGCTTCTGTGACCAACAGATTTTGGAATGTTTTGTATGTCTAATTTTATTACCATTAGGAATTGTACATTTCAGTAGTTTTATCAATATTATCTTTTGCATAAACTTTTATGCCCATGTTTAATGTTACTGTTGAATCTAGAGGAAGTCCAAAAAATGTAAGAAGACAGCCTTTAGTTGTAATTGAAAATCATGCAGGTTTTTGCTCACCATGATCAACTTGAGCTTCGTAGTGGAGATTTCATGGTCCATTACAGTGGCTTCTTTTTGAAATTATTTCAATCTTCTTTCGTAATGTTTATTTTCTGATTAGTCTTAGCAAAGGTCAAGGATATTATAGACTTTATCATAGTAGGTAAATATTTTTGTGTTTGAGGCATACATGAACACCTGCAAATACTTGTAAGATGGAATAAAATATAATTAAATTAGCAGAGTGATAGAAATAGTGAAATATAGTGATAAGGAATGAAGGTGATAATTCTTGTAATAATTAGCTATACAGTTCTTTGTGGCAAGAAAATTTGTAATGAATAGGATGTTTTGCTTCTAAATTTTTGAAAGTGATTATGAATTTCAGAACATGCAAACACCCATGTCTGCAAGAAAGTCCAAAATGATAAGAAAAGACACAATTGGAGAAGTGGTAGATAGGGGCAAGTCAGAAGTTCGCAATCATCAAGGTTTGCTATAATGAAACATGGTTTTATTAAAATTTCCTTGTTTTCCTGCCGACTTGTTAGCATTTGGATCATGGGTTGAAATGTTATATTTGCAGATGGCACTGTTGCAGGCTTATGTGAAATGTTGGATGATTATCTTGAGAGAGCGGAAATTCCTGGAGAAGATGAAGGTGAAGAGGAGGGTGCATGGCTTCCTCTTTCTGAATTAAAACTTCTTGCAAATGAAATCACGTCTGCACATTCAAGGAATACTTTACATCTGGCCCCAGTAGACACTATTGTAAGACTGTTAAGTTTACTTGATCGCCATATACGGTGTGGGCATGACATGAAAGTGGATGAAGAAGATGATGTGAGTCTAGATAATAATATGTTCAGCTGAATTTTATTTTCAAATTAACAGCATGGCTCATAGAGTGTGTGTGTGTGTGTGTGGTGGGCGGGTCCTCTTAAAAACTTTATTTAAGTTCTTCAAGAAAGTCCTTATGTCCTGCAAATGTTATGTTCTTCATTTTCGGCATTGTTATCTAAACACATTGTTTGACATCTGTTACACAAACTAGATTACCAAGGAGCTCAGGCATGGTAGTACTGGGTGATAGAAACCAGCCTTCTAGGTAATCATTAGGCTTTAGGGTGACTGGAAGCAAAACTGCAAGGTTTCAGGTGACAGGGTAGGTTGTTCTTTAGGCATTAAAAAATTACCATTGAGGTGAATACCACTAAGTGTTGGCATTAGTCAAAATAGAGATTAGTGGTGGAACAACAAGTGAAGAACGTGATAATTATTTTCAAGAAAGTCTATATGTCCTGCAAATTTTACGTTCTTCATTTTAGGCATTGCTAGCTAAACACATTATTTGACATGTGTTACATAAACTAGATTACGTGGAACTCAAGCATGGTAGTGTTGGGTGATAGAAATCGGCCTTCTAGGTAATCATTAGGATTTAGGATGACTAGAAGCAGAGAACTGCAAGGTTTCAGGTGACAGGTAGGTTGTTCTTTAGGCATTTGAAAATTAGCATTGATTAGACAAAATAAAGAATGGTGGTGGAACTACAAGTGAGTTCCAGGTTCATGCGTAAGTCCTCGGGGTAAAGCAGTAAGAAGTGCCATAAGTGAGTTAGGTATGCATTGTGAAGAAATGTGTCATTTTATGGAAGTCTCAACCCTGGGACTTTAGAAAGGATAAATAAGACATTTAGTCGTTGATTATTATATTAGAGCCTGGTTTAAAAATGATAAATGCCTAGAATATTTTCAATATAAGCATGTAGTTGTGTATGCTTTTTTTATTATCTCTAATTGCATGTGTGGTTGGTTGGAATGGATGCCAATTGACTGATAATCAGATAGTAAGGTTTGGGATCTGGGCTTATTCTCCTAGTTTTTATCAGGTTTTGATTAAATCCACCCCCAAAGCGGGCCGTGGGAGTCTCTAAGTTCATTACAAGCTGGAGGCTGATTACTTTGCTGAAAATTTTGGCAAGGCCATGGCTTTATGCAGAATATCTATGTTGCACAAGTTTATGGAATGCAGGTACGAGTATATGATACGCATTAGATGCTTCTCCCAAATTTGCATGAAACAGTAGGCTGGGAGTGACAATAATATAGATATGTTCCACAGGGACTTGCCCCCCAAGGTCAGGAGCTTTCCCTCCTCGCTCCCCATTCCCTTGGGGCTTGGGGGCTCCTTCTGAAACGTTTCCCCTCGTCCCCAATTTGGTGAAACTTGGTGAAACACACAGGGTAGCTCGCCCCCTTGTTTTGAAGCGCACACCGGTTAAGTGGGGGGCTTCTAGGCGCTCCAGTCGTAATGGTAATGTTAAATTCTTAAAGTAAAAGGATAAAAAATAAAAGATAAGGAAAATACCACTTTTACTCAAATTTTAACATTACTATTAATTGTTTCAGGATGTTTGAGAGTGGTTCCAACCTCATCGAAGTTCATATGCAAAAAGTAGAATTTTAGATCCCATTCAAAATTCAGCAGACTGAACAGTTTTTTGGATTTTAGGATTGCAATGTTTCCACTGGATTTTATCATGTATGAGGTTAAGGGATTGTTATTTAATCTAGCACATCAACCTCTCTATGTACCTTGTTGTTGGTGGTACTGATTGTTAAACTCCTCTATCATGACCTTATTCAAAATGTACCCTTTTGTCAAGCAAAATCACTTATTTAGCATGGTTTTATTTTCTAATTTTACCTTATTTTAATGCTTGGTTTAGGAAGTTTCATCAAAATTGTAGGGTGTTGAGTATTGTCCTTTGAGGCTCAACTATAAGAATCAAGGTAGAGGCAAGGACTAAAATCCTAGAGGGGGCGGGCACAGGGTGCTATTGATGAATAGGATCCCAATATAGGATTAATAGTTCACTCTTGCATAATTGTATGTTGGAATTGAAATTCTCAAATAATGTGATGGCCTCTGGAATCATGAAGAAATAGGGTCCACTGGTCACACTTCTCCATTAGAACATCTATGCCATGGATTTACACAATGTTGAAGTGTGTTGAATCATTGAAGAATTGGACTGTATTTACAGGGAGCAACTTAAACTAAATTTATACAGGATGAATTGTTATTGCTGAGATTTATAATATTATTATATTTTTTATAATTTTTATGACCTTGACGTCCCCCTGTTCCCCTTGAATTTCCCTAAAATTTGTGGGTGGTCTCCACACGTCCCCAATGTGTGTTTCCTTGTTCCCACGCTCCCTTGTCCAGAAACTTGGGGGAACATTACATATATATGTGTGTATAGTAAAGCAATTATAAATCAAAATTAAACATAAATGAAAGTATAAATTTGTAAATGATAGATTTTTTTTTGAAGTACTTTATGGGATACCCTTTGGGCACTTCCCCTCATTTTGGGGATGGTACCTTGAGTAAACTGTTCGGTAAGGCATAAAGCTGGTGGTTGCATATGCATGTTATTCAATATATTGTCTCAGCATGCACGAAGACTTTCAAGGACTTTGTTCACTATGCATGGACATATGTTCCACAATGTCCGAGGTATGTGATCTCCATACTATGTTGAATAAAGAAGTGAATTAAAGTTTAGGCTTGGATTGTCGAGAATCCATTTTTTTAAGAATGTCACTGTAATACTATTTCATGTGGATGGTCACACAACTAATATAAGACTTACACTTTTCTAAGCTTGTTTGATTTTTCTAAATGCAACTCTGTAGACAGTGACACACCATTCAATTTCATTGCTACAGTACCGTTTATCGTCACCTTAAATTTTAATGAACCTGTCACCTTTTCTGATGAAGGTTCAACGCCATATTTTATAGGGGAAACTTGCTCATGCTTGCGAACAGACAACTGCTTAGCTAATTGCCCTTGGTTAAACTTCTCTGATCCAGATTGTCCATGATCTTTCTTAAGGCCTCTGCTATTTTTCTTTCTTGGGGTCGCACAAGATTTATTCACCCTGATTCCCTTTGACTTGTATTCATATTGCTCAGCCTCACCCGTTTGTGCAACATAATCCTTGATAGGAGGTGTGCTGATTGAATTGAATTTCCTTGAAGCTAAATTTGAAACATCTTGCTTCTTTGGAGAAGACAACACTGGTGCAGTCACGCTCTGTATCTTTTGTTCTTCCATTTTTGGATCAGCCAATGATTCAGTAGACATTTTATCATGTGCACTCCTCTCATCCTTATCTCCAATCTTCCATTTATCCATATGCTTAGAGGACATTGAATATTCAAACTATGGATCCATTTTCTTCTCCTCTACCCATTTAGTAGGTTCTAAAGAAAACCTTATAAATGATTGATATGAATGTGAAGACACCACATGTTTCTTACTACCTCCTGTTTTGGTTGCTTCTTTTTGGATCAATGTGTCTACTTTGACACATTCCTCAATTCCATTAACTGACTTCTTGTCATTATCAAAGCATTTAGTATAAGATTTTTCAACTGCAGAAATTGTGTATGCATCATCCTGTCCAGTCACACCAGTTTCCACTGGCTCCAAGTAAGCAGTTACAGCCTCTACAACACATGTAGACATAGCTTCCTGAACATATCACCCTTCAATTTTTTTTACAGTTTGGAACCTGTATGCTCTCTTCAGTGTTTCCATGTTTAAAAGATTCAAAATTGCTGACAATGTTATCCGTCACTGATTTTCTATGATCTAGGAACTCACGATATTTATCAGCCTTTGGTGGCAAACACATTTAACGTTACCCCTACCCGTATTCACATTCTTTAAACAGATTAAGGGAGTTAGATTCATGCTAAGAATATTTACAATGTGCTGATTAAAGTGTATATATTATCTTACATTTAAATTTTCATGAAGAAAGATTGTTAATTGCGATCCTTGTGATTCAAAAGGGGCAGTCTCCTTATCTCTATATGTTTTTTTTCCTCGAAAACTTATCTCTATATGCTATGTCTTCAAATTCTTTATGTCATATCTTCTCATCAACAGGCCCAAGGAAACATTTTCATCCCCGAGTGTCATTAATTGAGAATGATAAATAAGGACAACTATGTAGAAGATTGTAACTCTACATCATATGCATCAAGCCAGCATCCAACATTTAGCCAAAACATGCAAGATTGTAGATCCTCTTGATAATGAACGATATAAGAGACTCAAATATCTTGGTCTATGAAATTTGGATATCTTGATGTGGAGAAGGTTGTGAGTTCATTTATTTTATTTTATTAGTAGGTAGAAAATTATCATTGTGTCACTTAAAGTGATAGATTGACTAATTTTGAATGCTAGTATTTTGGGGCATTGATTAATATTGTCATGCTAGGTTGTAATGGCAGAATACAAAGTTATCTTTGTTATATACTGAAACATTTAAATAACTGATGCAATTCTTTTCCAGGAAGAAAGGGCTGTTGCATTATCACTAATGAGTAAAATGGCGAAGTCATTGAAAGTGCAACCATTTCAGGCTTTATACTTTTTTCAACTTTTGGTTTTCAGACAACTACAAAATGCCTTTCATATAGTATCTAATGCACTGTTTTGCATTCTCGATTTTTACAGGCTTGTTCAGGGATTTTTTTTGTTGCAAAATGGTTTAACTTTACATGTTTGTGACCCCCATTGTTGATTGGACATGTTGAATCGAGTTTTTTGGTTAACTTTTCACGTTTTAATTATTGACTTGTATAGTCATTTTGTGTACTTATAGGCTAAGATCTTTGAGGGCAAAGAGCCTATCCAATTTTTTGTGATCTTGCAAAGCTTCATTGTCTTTAAGGTCCTCTGAATATCTCTTTTAGAACACTTTCTATTTGGACATCAATTGTTGCCTGAAAGCCTGTACATATGTTATATGTTTGAATTCTAATTGCAAATTCCAGTTTTCTAGTAAGCATTTGTGAGTTACATGAGGAGCTTTCTATGATGGAGTTCACCAAGATCTAGCCCAATGGATGTAATAATTATGATCGTGATTCTAATTATCTGTTTCTTTTACACCTTTTCCAGGGTTGACTTAGCTCTTGATACAAAAGGTACATTGCAGAAAAAGGGATTGCTGATGATACCTACAAAGAAGACGGACTGGCACTTTTTAGAGTACAAGGAACTAAGCCTAAAAATATGCAAGAAATTCAAGTTGAACCGGTAGAACCTATACCACAATTACTTTTCCATTTTATGCCTACGATGTAGGCATGTGGATGTTCTAAGGAACGTTGTGTAATACATTTTTATATGAATATTGTTACCTAGCTAAATTAGATTATGGTGCATGGTACAAAGCAAGTTAGATGTGTGTCTACCACTGTTGTATTGAAAAATCTTTAGCCAATTTTCCAAATAAGATGTGACAATCATATAGTAGTTTGTCTACCTATGCAAAAAAATGACTGCCATGATTTATGTACTATGCAAACATCACCATTGATCCTAATATTCAAATCATGTAACATGCCATTTACTTTTAACAATTCTGCAAGTGACCAAGTCCAAAACTTTATAACAACTTGCAATCCATGTATTGTTGATATTGCTTCAAATATTAAGTTGTCATAGAGATTTGTGATGGAACTCTAAACTTTGAAGAACATAAGGTATCTAAGTAGGATCCTAGAGTAAGTGGACTTGTGCATGTTCTGGCTATAAGGAATCAAGAACTTCAAAGAACATAAGGTATCCAGGGCCAGAAATTGGTATGTTGAAGAGGCTATTCAAGTTGCTGAAATATCAGTCATTTATGAGTGAAGCATGGAATATTTGTGTTCTAGGGAGAGTATAGGATATTCACAGGATATTATGGATCTAGAGAAATTTTTAGGATGCATGCACTTCAGAGCTTCTACCGCTGGTTAGTTTTTTCTTCATAATGACCAATCTTTGGTTATGAGTGGACAATAATATAATTTATCTCTTTACTTCTTTCTAAGTTCTATCTTGGGTTTACATGTCTCAAATATACCTCTCATGTGCTTATTGGAAAGATGCTTGAAAGGTATCCTGCTTGCCTGGTAGCTTGTTGTTGCATAAAGAAAACAAGGGAAGGGTAAGGAAGGGTTTGGAGGAAACTTGGAAGTGGGTAGACTAAGTCATTTTGTTCTTCCTAATTTATTGTGTATTTATTATGTACTTTGAATTTTATAATCTTGTGCACCAGGTTAGAATTCTGCATTTCTTTAAAATGCTGCAGTTTATATATATATATATATATATATATATATATATATGGTCTGGCTATGGTATGCACTATTGCACGAAAACCATTGCTGAAGCAAGATATATCTCCATTAACATCTTTTACATATTTTCTGCCTTAACCTAAATTATATGTCATGCCACATTGTCATATTGTCATGTATGAACCTTATTTCTATCCGCGGTCATATTTTTTTTGTGTTTGTGCTTTATATTTATTTTGTAAAAATTTTAGAGAGAATTTGCTAATAATTCAATGTCCCTAGAAAGCTAATTTTTTACCGAAATAACATTTTACCATAGGATCTTTAAGGTAGTTTCAAATATGCAATTCATAGCCAAATGACAGGTTCTTTTATCATTTTCATATTAAGTGGCACATGGCATCTTAATATTATCTCACAATTGACATACCAGTTGTCCTCTACATTGCAAGTTCTACATAATTGTACAGATATGCAAGGCGTTTCATTGTTTCAATTTTCTATCAAAGAATAGTAGGCATTGTAATTACATGAGATATTGTGCTTTTATAGATTCATCAAAATCACACTTCTTACTTTCCTCTATTATAAGTACCTTACTGATTTTTGAGCATTTGACACAGGTGGCAACATCTTTGAATTCATCCTATTTTTATATCTTGCAAGTGGGTGCAATTGTCTTTACACGGTCTGGCAGCCTTAGTACAGTAGAAGACCAAGAACTTGTTGAAAGGATGTTAGATTTGATAAAGGTAGGGAGCTTCTGCTTTCTTATGTTTCTTGTTTTAGGTCTTTTATGGTATTTCTATTATGAGTACATTGCATTGGGAGTCAAGTGGAGTCCAAATCATGTCTAGTAGAAATTTGTTCAGATAGCATGTGGTCTAGTGCACATGGCGGTTACTTCCTAGGATGTCACTTATCCTTCAGTACATTTATGTTACTGGTAATACCTGGATGGATTATGCATATGTTTCTTTACTAGAGTAGATAAAATTTATGAATTTTCAAATGGCCACCAAGTTATTCCCCTTCCAAGAAAGCACCATATAAAAATCACAAATTTACCCAATTGTAGAGAACTGTGGTTTTTCTTTAAAATTCTACTGGTGTGAAGAAAACAACCCGTAAATGTTGATTTTTCCTGAGTTTTTCCAAATTCCCAAGTTGTTGAACCCCGTTGAGTTATTCTCAAGTTTGATTTTTCATCATTGATTTTGACTATTTATTGATCTAAGATTTATTCAGCTGTATAGATTTGGGATTACTCTTAGCACTTTTTCCAGCTGCACTAGTTGATTTTCTACCTTGGAAAATTGCGAAAACAATTGTGCAAGCACCATACATATATTGTAGACTAAGTGTCCTTATTTTTTGACTTATGAGCAAATATCTTATTTTTATTGCACGTATCAGGTACATTGTTTCATATCTAGCAGCAATGATATTTCCTGTATCTTTAGAAATCATAGTTTGGATACATCACCTTTTTAACAAATTTCAGAATTGTTGTTTGTATCTATATATTTACTAACATCCATATCTACATATCAAACTATTTAAATAAGATAAGATAATTTTACTAATGTCCAAGTTACCACACTAAGTAGGTCAATGGGACTTGAAAGTACATCCAAGATCAAATTTCAATACACAGCGGGAGTGCAAAAGTAGTGTCTAATTCTACTGCATTAAAAATAGGAAGATAGCTAACCCCAAAGTTAGAATCTAAATCTAAAAGAAAGGAAGGAGTATAATATAATTGCAATTGCAATTGCAAAATAAACAGAACCGTGACAAATAGGAAGGATGTCAAGTTGTGTTGGAATTGGATGTTGAGGCCTGATGGGTGGCGAGGGAAGAAGGCTCCTTGTTAGAGTTGTCAATCGTTGTGATGGGGTTGATGCACTGTGGGAGATTATTTTCTAGAGAGTACTTTGAGTTGGAGGGGTCTGGATTTGTAATCTTGGGGCAAAATCAAGATCAAGGAGGTCCATTACTTCTAAAATCCAAGTTTGGGTGGAAGAAAATCTTAATGGAAGAGGACTGGCTGCTTGGGAAAATATGGAGAGTGGTAAACTACACAAAGAGAAACCAGCTTTGAGATTCCCTATGGCTATAGCTGATATTTTTGTTGGTTTGCTGGTAAATGTCCTGGGGTTTGGGTTGAGAACTCCACATAAGTCTCATGGAAGTTTATTGACCTGTTGGGAGGGGAAGGTCAGGAAGGAATCCAGTCTCACTGAGTGCTCACTGATCTGCTATCTAGAGTGGTATTATGCCTCGTCAAGTATATTTTTCATTCCCAAGTATTAACAGGGTTCTTGCATGCTTATGTTGCATTTTTTGAACAATAGTTTTTTAATTGAGATTCCTTGACGCTAGTGGGTATCAGATTTACACACAAACATGTAGACTTATAGTACACCACCGAGTTAGAGAATTGTTGTTTATTAATTGAGTGATGCAATGACTTAGTACATGGTGAGAGGAGTACTTTGCGTATCTTTGAATCACCTATTCTAGCTGTATGTAGCATTGGGAGAGCTCTAAGCACTTTTGCCACACTAGATTTTTTTACTTTGCAAAATTGTGAAAACAATTGTGCAAGCACCATGTATATATTGTTGACTAAGTGTCCCTATTTTTTTGTTTGTAACAGAAATGGTTAGAAGTTTGTATTAATAAAAGTTTCAGTTGAACTATACAGTGGAGTAATACGAAAACTTGTTGATACTGTTCTCATATCTAGATACTGGGAGGTCCAATTGAAGTAAGAATAGCACCTCTGGAAAGAGTGATTGATCAGGGTATCAAAGATATAAAAAAATCACATCTTGAAGTACCACAGGTACAGAGTGACAAATTGTACAAGTTCTCTTCTGAAATAGGGAAAAAAATTAGGTTTTGGTGGCTTCGAGTTAATTTTCTCTAGGAATGTCCAAATTGTAGGGGATCAGTTGGTGTTAAATTTTAACATGTAAAATTTAATAGCAGTAACAGAATTTGCAGAATTTGCAGACTGTAAAATAGATAGTACTGAGATATAATAGCAGCATTAAACCAATAGTAAACCAATCATCCACAAAATTGAACATAAGAGTTTTTCACGGGGAAACCTTTTAAGGACAAAACCCCCAAAGCAATTAATAATTCATCCTCTAAATGAGATGACTGACTTTGTACATGAGCAGATAGAATGTAATCCTTTACAACAAGTTTGGATTCGTCATACAGACCAAAAGAAACCTGGCAAAGACTGTACAAGTCTGCTGCCACTAAACTGTTCAATCCTCAAATGTACTATTGTTGGATGCCTCCATGATGCCTCGAGCAGTCTTTAACCAATTTTGGACTGTCTATGTGCCTTTGGATGCCGGTACAGTCCTCGTTGATGACTGTTGTGTCCTGTTAGTTCCCTAGCTGGGCTGTCGCGACCTGTACAAAACCCAAACTAAGCTTCCATGTTCCTGTGTGCGCTCTAGTTGGGCTCGGGTGAATGGAGAATAGCCTGGAATAGCCCCAGCAGGGCTCAAATTCATAGAGAATGACCTTAGCAAGTCACCCATGCACTGTAGAGAATCCAGACAATGCTCGGGTGCACTGTAAAAGACCCTAACTAGGTTAGGGTAACGTGGGATGGATCTGTAGCAGTGGAAAGACAATGGAAGTGCCTCCATGATCTGGAGGCAGTAGACTGTACAAGTTTGCTTCCACTAAACTGTTCAATCATTAAATGTACTACTGTTGGATTCCTGGAGCAGTCTTTAACCAATTTCAGACTGTCTGTGTGCCTTCGGATGCTAGTACAGTCCTCGTTGATGACTGTTGTGTCCTGTGACTACATACACCATAGATGGAGTAGCCTTAGTTCATTGTTGAGGAACCCTACACACTTATGAATAATTATTTTGCATGGTGAGGGAAAAGAATGAATGTCGAGTATCATGTCAATATACTAGGTAGAAATCTAAAGGGGTCTAAAAAATGTAAATGAAAAAATTGATATATGCAATATACAGTGAAAATAGGGGTTCAAAAAATAGGGGTTCTTTTAAATTGGGAAGGCATATTGGGAGGGGGTTAAAAAAATGATTTTGGGAGGCATTTTCCTATATTTTTTGAAAATAGGGGTATTGTTTCATATGCAACGAATGAACATGCTATGGCATGGTTTCACTAAGTGAAGACCCCGTGGATTATTCAAAGGATTTTCTCTTATATGTTGCTACCTCTGCTACTACCATTGGAATGGTTCTAGCCCAAGAGGATCAGAACGGCCAATAACACGTGATAGACTACGCCAGCAAGAATCTTCTCGATTCTGAAACTCGATACTAGCATGTGGAGAAGTTAGCATCGGCTACGGTCATTGTTGTCCAAAATTTTTGTCATTACATCTTGCTTCGCACCACCACCGTACTTGCAAACCAAAACCCTATGTACTACATCCTGAATCGTCAGGTGTTAGGAGGCAAATATTCCCATTGGATTGTCATCCTGCAGTAGTTTGACCTTGAGTTTGCCAAAGCTACTTCAAAGAAATCATTAGTCTTTGCAGAGCTGATGTGTGACCTTCCCTGTGCTTTGATGGATTCTGAGCCCAGTGATTCATTCACGGATGAATTTTTGTTCCTAATAAGCACTACTGAACCGTGGTATGGATATTTAATAATTTATCTCCAGACACATAGATTTTAACCTAATCTATCTCATGATGATCGTCGTTGTATCCATCACGACGTGAAATACTACCTTATCCCAAAAGATACATTGTACATGTGTGGTATAGATTCCATTCTTCGACGATGCCTCACCCATGAAGAGGTTGAACATGTTCTCAATGACTGCCACTTTGGAGCATGTGGCGGTCATCTTTCTGGGATGGCTACAGCCCAGAAAATCCTTTATGCTGGCTATTTCTAGCCCTTAACCTTCAAATATTGTTATGAGGCTATTAAGAAATGCCCACCCTGCCACATTTCTATTCGAAAAATCGCACCCACCCTGCTCTGTTACACCCTGTCATTTTCGTTGGCCCCCTTTTCCCAAATGGGGGATAGATTTTATGCATTGTAAACCTACCTCAGCTGGGGGGCATGGTTACATCATAGTAGCCATGGATTATTTCACTAAATGGGCTAAGGCTATGCCTACATATGTAGAGGATGGTAATACTGTCACCCTCTTCCTTTTAAATCATGTAATAGCTAGGTTCAAAGTTCCACAGTCTATAGTACTGATCACGGATCACATTTCTGGAATCAGATGATCGCAGAGTTAAGTGCTAAGCTGGGTTTTCGCCATGAAAACTCAACTCCCTATTATGCGCAAGGTAATGGTCAAGTCGAGGCCATTAAAAAAGTATTGAAAACTATGCTGCGTCAGATGGTTGGAGATCATAAATCCAACTGGCACCAGACTCTCTTTTCTGCTCTTTGGGCTTATAGAACTTTGGTAAAAACAACGACTGGTTTTACACCCTTCTAGTTAGTATATGGACTAGAAGTTGTCCTACCTATTTAGTGTCAGATTCCGTCTTTGAAACTTGCCGTTGAAATTCTCCCCAATACTTCCACCAAGGAAGAAATATTTTTATACCTGAACAATCTTGACGAAACTAGACGAGATGTTGCCTTAGTCAATAAGGCGCATAAGAAATCTGTTAAAGCGCAGTATGACAAATCTGTCCAACCTCATGTTTTAGTGAAGGTGACCTAGTTCTTACCTATGATCAGAAACATGATAAACTAGGAAAAGGGAAGTTCGAATCAATGTGGTACGGTCCTTTTATCATTTCCAAAGTTTTAGAGGAAGGGGCCTATGAGCTCGTGGATTACGACGAAATCCCCTTCGAGAAACCTTGCAATGGGTTGTACCTAAAGAGGTACTATGCTTAGATCACTTATGTATGGTACCTTGTATATATGTACATTGTTGGCTTTCAGTGTGTTTTAGTATTTTCAATATGGTTTTGAGTTTAGTGTCCCAGACTGTTTATACCATGTTTTGGTTATGCATATCAGATGGCCTTTTATGGCTTCGTTGATGGTGTTTGTCGTCATACCCTGAGCCTTGCTTCAGCTGCTTGGGTTTTGCATTCCCCTGCACACGATCTATTCAGTTAAGGAGCAATTTGTATTGGTCTAGATACCAACAACATCACTGAGTATCAGGCAGTAATAGGTCTATTGACTGAAGCTGCATCTCAGGACATTCGTGATTTGGTAGTATTCATGGACTCGCAGTTAGTGGTTTGTCATTTAAACTGGGTCTATACCATCATAAATCTCGGACTAATCCATCTCTTTCGGAGGGTGTGTCTATTGGAAAGGTCATTTGAAGTTATTACTTACAGGCATATCCCTAGGGCAAACAATGCAGTTGCTGATTCATTGGAAAACTATATCCTAGATTGGTATATTTCTCATTCATAACTTGAAAATCAAACACGGTTCATCATATTGTAAATAAACAGTAAATAACACATAAAACTCATGTAAATACATTTTTTATTTGAGACGTATAAACACCAGTAACAAAGTTTGTGTATATATATATATATATATATATATATATATATATATATAATGTTTTTACAAAAATGGTCACGAGACCTCATCTAAAGCACGATGGCTTTAAGGAAAATACAACATCATACAAAATCTTGAAGTTGTCCCAGCTTTCAATAATATATCATGCAGGACACCATCTAGTGATGATCATGATAACACAAGACAACCTGTACTACTCTACATAGCAGTGGGCTGAATTGGCCTGGCACTCCTGCCATGTGCCTCTGGTACCTCATCGGGAGGTCACCAGTATCTGCATCTGGTATATCCAGGGTTAACCTCTCCAGGTTCTCCTCTAACTCTCCCAGTTGGTCATCACCTCGGTGAACAAACCAAGCTCTCGCTTTCCTATCCATTGGGGATGGCCCCCTAGGTCGTGTCGCACCAACATCTACATGACAAAATTTAGGTCTTGTTACTGCTCATAAAAAACATAAAAACATGAAAATACAAAAAACACAATCAACATTTTAGAGTCTTGTTTCTTACTGATGTCTCCCCACTGTGCACCAGGTCGAAGTGGTAGATCAGGGTCACCCCTGAAGTCAGTACCCACATATGCGTAATCCTCAATCATGAGGATCTGGTCATCTAACCAGTGGAAAAATCTAGCATCGTACTTCACTTTGACTCTACCACCTCCCGTACAAGCTATAAGCTCTACCCACCTCAACATACAGGGGTCTCTGGGATTCAGCTTTGTAAAAATCACTTGGGGCCTCAAGTGGGGCACTCGCTCGAAAAAGAAATAAGCTAATATGGATCCATAGCCAAACTGTTTCAAATCCCCTTTCCGACATTTAGCCAGCCAGTCCTTGAAAACCAGAAGTAGTGCCTTTGCCTAGTTGAAGATAGTAGGGGCCATAGCTTCTATGGCATACAGTAAATGCACTCTAGACGCTTGGTGAGGCCCTTGGCCTCCTTCCAGTCTCTGAATAGTGAATATGATGGTGTGGAGTGGATCATCCACCACTGCCTTTATGGGGATATTCTTTCTCTATGTCCTAGTACCAGGCACACAATAACAGTTTATCAACTCTTGAGTGGTCACATCCCATCCTCATGGACCAGTCAATGAAATATGAGCACCCCGCCTGAACAATCCTGTCAGAAAATATATGTCTTCTACCTCTATGGTCAGTACAGGAGCTCCAACCTCAAAGTACTGTTGTTCACCATTCCACATGTGTAGGATATGCTCAAGCATACGCTCATGGGATACCATACTTGGAGTGTGGAAAAACTTCAAGTGGCCACAACCTCTCAAAGAATCAATGCACCCCGCATTTCCCTCGGCTAAGGCATCATCATTGTCATGTTGTTGTTCTTTCCATATAACCATTTTTGACCGGATAAAACCTGCCAAAAACAACAAAATGGGATAGTTAAAACCACATTCAACCATTAAAATCATCAATTAACTTTTCTTTTGGCTTTCCCACTCAATTTTTCAACCTCACGGCCGACACCGTATGTCCTCCATGTACATAGAGCCGTGGCACCGCCTGAGTGAAACTGAATAGAGGCAGTTTCTATCAAGCACCGCCTGTCCCGCAAGGGGTAGGAGCGATGCCCGCATTTCGGATTTAGGGCTTGCTCAAAGACCCCTGAAATTCGAGCCAAAACAAAAATGGAAGCAATAAAGTGAAAGAGTAAGGTTCTAGCATCTACCTGGATCTGACGGTACTCGAAATGGATGGTGGATGCTCCTGTAATCTCCGGCTGAAGTTCTAGCTCAAAAAGTCTCCCAAATGCTCTCACAAATTGGTAAATAGTAAAATGACTTGTTTTTACTATTAAATTGGATTTTTAACATATTCCTAGGATTTTTTTCATATTATTATTAATATTTTAAATCATTTTGATATGAAAAACACCCTTTAATATAGTTTATAAAGTCATTTATTCGACTATTTAGGAGACTAATGGACTTTTTTAAGTCTTGCAGGGATGACAAGATAAACAGTAATGTCTATGGAGCAGTTTGTTTTTAACTTTTTCGTACTTCCAGAAAACGGAAAAAGTCCTCGAGCGTTTGTTTTGACACTTTGGTCACGCTCTTAGAACTCAGTATCAAAGCTCTGAGTCTTTTTTCGATTCTTTTCGGACTCGTAAAAACTTCTTGTCATGAAAAGAAACCTAATGGAGTCTCCTTTAAACTCTTTTTGGACACCCTAAATATGAAAAGATTGTTGAGTACTTGTCTTCTTCATACTCGTAAAAGTATTTGAAGAGTCATCTCTTCGACGGTAGGTTATCTCTTTTTCGGTTCGGACAGACTATTTATGAAAAAGGAACACTCCAGCCAATCATGACTGGAAGAGTTCTCTTGGGTATTATTTTATACTTTTTTCGGGCCCTAGAGACTAAATCATAGGAAAAATGACCCTTTGGAGTCTTCTTATGTCTTCGTTCAGACTCTCTAAACATGAACGATGCCGAGTTTGCTTTCATTGGACTCACTAAACTAAACACTGAGAGACCCATTACGGGAATGAACCTGTCCTTTCTCAGGTTCGTAAAATGTATGAGAATGGACTTGTCTTCGGACGAGCTAAAATGAGTGTTTGTTACCCTCTTTGGACTCGTAAAAACGAAAAGAGGCACTCATCAATCATGATGGGGGAATTAAGGGAAGGGAATCAGTTCATTTTGCAAATAAATGGTAGTTGTTTGTCACCTTTGAACATGGCACTTGTCTACATATCATTCAGTCAATTAAGAATTCAGCTGACTTACAAGTCGATCCACTTTCACGAATCATGTCACTCCTTTGAGTCTTTCAAAAGAATGCATTGTCCATTGTCGTATTATGTGTCCGTCTGGTCTAGTCATGCTACTAAGTCTTTTTTCGTGCCGCCCAATGTTCAAAGGGAGTAAGAATTTTACCTCTACAGCTAAAACATCCTTTGTGTCAATAATTTTGAGTCAGTCCTATGGTTACATTATCTACCACATTCCAGAACTTTGTTCAGAGTTTCGTGTCATCAATGTGGGATTCATCAAAGCCCTCCTTCGACGAGACTATTCCTATCAACATCAGCTCATCATCTGGGAAATAGTCTTAGAAACAAATTTAGTACATTGAGATCTGTATGCCTCAATGGAAGATTCTCTGGCTCTCTACAAAGGTTCACATCATTGACCTTTGATCGACAGATTCCACTGGGTCTTCGACATCAAAACATCTATTCACACTTAGTAGATTGTACTATGGTACCTTGGGAATCATTGACATTAATGGTGATCTCCCTCGCACTTGTTAATGGTTCACATCATTGACCGGTAATCAAGTGGTTTCTACCATGTTCGACTTCATATCATTGTAATCAGGTGGATAAAATCATACTTTGTGGAAGACGAGACGAAGACCCTGGGTGTCTATTTGAAACCACTCATAGCTTTCTCCCCAGGTTGCGATGGAGTATATTGTATGAAGTACCAGCATGGATCCACATTTGTATGGTCATGGCTATGCTCAAATTTGCGTCTGTATGACATAGATCTACGTTGTATGCCTGGTAGCTATGTCTAAGTTTGAGTCCTCTATCACGTGGATCTATGTTGTATTCTAGTAGCCATGTTCATTATTTTCTCCAATGGATTTGTGTTGTATTGTTCTGCAGCCATGGTGAAGACACATTTGCTCATGAGTCAAAAGTATTGATGTATTGTTGATGCCCGGTTGATGTTGATCTCCGATCAAGCCAATTCTTGCCTCAAAGTGATAACTTTCTCTATCAAAGCTCTCACCTATCGTATCCCTCTAGCTTCATGCTTTGGGGGGCATTCTGTTACACCCAAATCTCGTCATCGACATGTGATAAGATCCTAAACATCCATGTTTTCCCTCATTCCCAAATCTTGAAGTGAAAACATTGATCCAAATGTCAAAATTGCACATAAAAACCTAGCACCGCTTCTACCCTTAAGCTTAGGAGCGGTACCTTCTTCAACACCTCCTGAGTAGTGTTGAAGATGGGCGGTGGCACCTCCTTTCTCTTTGTTTGAATAGCGGTTTTTCCCTAACACCGCTCTGTCATCAAGGAGCAGGAGCGGTGCTCTTGGTAAAAAGTGAAAAAGAGAGACTTCACGAAGCTTCTAGATCAAAAGCTTCATGGCAGACCTTATCCATATTCACCTGGGTCAGTTGAGCTCGAGATCCATGCTTTGGGGATCTCATGTCCACTTCACCCACCAAAATATTAACCATATCTATCCATTTGAGACCTATAAAAATAGGCTCATACCCCATGGTTGAGAGAGAGCAAAGTCATGCTGCCATTTTGACATTCTAGCCTAATTCATTAAGAGTGAGCATAGAGGAGCAAGTTGGAGCTATTGGGGATAATATATCGGTTTTGTGGAGGAGTGCATCAACACTAAGGCTCAGGTTGTAAACTCTTTCATTATTTATCAATGCAAAGTTGGTTTTCTTCCCATATACTTGTTATGTGTAATCTTGCATGTTTATTATCAGATTCCTTAGTCATCGATATACATCTATAGATGATGTTCTAGTACTTTTGATCTTTTGTGTTTTGATGTGTTTATGTAGGTATTTTCTTGGAGATCTTTTGTCATATGTGAAGAACCACATCATTCTATTGAATATTGCATTCCAAATGTCTATAGTTTCTAGGCTAAGTTTCCCAACCTTGTTGTAAACTATTTGTTCTGGATCTAAACCATTCAGACCAGAGGAACAGCCTCTGTCCGCAGAAGGTGTAACAAAATTCCTGACAAACAGTCCAACTAGCCACCAAAACCAAGAGAAAATTCAGTGAGGTGGTAGATAATGTCCATTGCTTATGGATGGATTGTTCACTTATGCAGATCTGAATGTTCTACCACTTGGTTCCTCTGATGTTCTCATTGGAACAAATTGGTTAGAAGGAAACAAGGTTAAACTTGACTGCTACAACAAGACATTCGAATGCATGAATGAAGAAGGAAAACTAAAGGTTGTGAAAGGCATTCCAAAAGTGATATCTAGTAGGAAGGATTCAACAATGCAGCTAAAGAAGTTATGTGGGAAAGGTTGCAAAGTGTATGCAACTCATGTTTTGGAGGCAGACGAGAATAATAGTCCTAGGTTGGAGGGATTTCATGTGTTGCATGAATTCAAGAATGTCTTTCCTGATGAAATTCCAGGGTTTCCTCCAAAGAGGGACATTGATTTTACTATTGAACTTGTGTAAGGAGCAACACCAGTGTCTAAGGAACCCTAAAGGATGAGTACACCAGAAATGCTAGACTTGAAGATATAGCTGCAAGAGTTGTTGGAAAAGAAGTATATCAGGTCGAGTGTGTCTCCTTGGGGAGCACTGGTTCTGTTTGTAAAGAAGAAAGATGGTACACTCAGGTTGTGTATTGATTACATACAGCTGAATAAAGTCACCGTGAAGAACAAATGCCCATTGCCTCTAAGTGATGACCTCTTTGATCAAATGAGAGGAGAAAAAGTATTTTCCAAGATTGACTTAAGGTTTGGTTACCATCATGTAAGGATAAAGGATGCAGACATTCATAAGACAACCTTCAAAATAAGGTATGGACACTATGAGCTTGTAGTGGTACCATTTGGTCCCACAGATGCACCATATACAATCATGTGTCTTATGAATAGTGTCTTCAATAGGTACCTTAACAAGTTTGTTCTTACTTTCCTTGGTGACATTCTTACTTATTCTAAGAATGAGGAAGAGCATGAAGAACATTTGAGACTGACATTAAACTTGATAAGGGAGCATAAGCTGTATGTAAAGTTGAGAAAAGTGACAGATGTGAGATCTTTTTTGGGACTTGCAGAATATTACAGGAGATTCACCGGTGGATATGCTACAGGTAAAGTTGAGTATATGTAAAGGTTGAGGAGGCCTGCATGCGAACTTGTAGTTCTATGAGGAGATGCCCCTTGTGTGTATGTACAATCCTATCAGAACTTCCTGAAGACTGCAGGTAGAATGAATTGAACAGGGTAGTATGGTTGTACCCAATGACACCAAGGCAGGAAGCTTCCATGTGCTATGAGAAGGATCTCATGACTGAAATCTAACCTCTGAACAAAAGAAATTTTTAAATTTCAGATTTCAAATTTTCCTATTTGAATGTTACTAACTGTTTGGTTGATCTAAAATGGTGTTAAGATGACATGTTGTATGTGGATGTCTAGGTTTTCGGCAACATGTGTAAGTAGGGGGATAATTACTTCCACTCGCAAAAGCCAAACAATATGAGGATGGCCTCATGGTTGCAAAAATCTTATTTTCTGTAGGAAACATAATTGTGAATCCATATTTTGATTTGACTATCAATGCTATTGATCATTTGATATTTGGAAATATATTTATGCATGAAATAGATTTGAAAATATATGATTGAAATAATGACATCTCCTATGAACTGGATGCTTGTATGTAACACAGGTGAGATGATTAAAGTATGCCCTTGGGGTACATAGCTTCTTGAAAGGATGTGGTTGGAATACATAGCTCCTCAAAAAGATGTACTTGGGGTACATAGTTCTTGGAAGGATGTACTTGGGGTACATTGCTTCTCGGGAGGATGTGTTTGGGATAGATGACTCCTCTGGAAGGATTTACTTGGGTACATAGCTTCTCCCCTCAGCTATCTAGGCACTGATATGCATCATTAGGGACGCCCGAGGTGTAAGACATCCAGTTAGGCTTCTTTCCACACCCATTCACTCCGTAAGGGGACTGTCACGAGAGTGGGGGATCCGTGAAGAGAATAACCCATAGGTATTATGGTGTCTGGAAAGGAAGCGCCTGAGCTTGGTGAGCACTTGGAAGAGGTTATAGGACCTTAAGTAGATCTTCCATTGAGCACCCAAAGAGGTGTTAGGCTTTGGAGCAGGGATACCAGATCTAAGTTGAGAGATGCTACATAGATAAGTATTTGATTACTTGGAAATTTCTTCTTGATTTTTTGTGATTACGCATGTGCATATGATTCAACTATGATTTTGAAAATCTTGTTAAGGAGTGAATCCTATAGGAATGAATCAGATGTGTGAATTAATTCATTGTGGTGTCCGGAAAGGACGTACCTGAGCTTGGTGAGCACCTAGACGAGGTGTTAGGCTTTGGAAGCAGAGATAGCATATCTTGGTTGAGAGGTATTTTCACTGGTGATCTGAGGCTTGCAAAAACTTGGCTACCTTTCAATGCACACCTTGGAAGAGCACATGTAGGGTGGGTACGCTCGAAGGAATGTATAGCAGAGAAGAGGTACCATCCTTGTCTAGGGGTGGGGAAGGTCTTGTGGGTGCCAGAGTTGTATAAAGACAAATCCGGATACCTGTGGAGCCAAAAGAAGATGCTTATGCATATAAGTATTTGGTTCACTTGGAAGCTACTTGTTGATTTTCTGTCAATATACACGTGTATTTGATTCATCAATGATTTTGAAAAATCTTGCTGAGAAATGAATCCTATGAAAATGAATCTGACTCATTGCTTGGGGTTTGAACATAGGTATTATCGGTTGCCAAAGACATTGGAATGTTCCAAGCTGAGGAGAAGGATTCTCCAAGACTAAACAGAGACTTGTGGTGTGGACTAATGCCTGCAATCCAGGACTTGAAGGAGTTCTTATGTAAAACAACCATGTAGTGGAACCAAGGAAGAGTTCCATATCGTGCCATTGGACAAGTAAAGGTGCATAGGAAGCACCACAGTCCTAATGAGGCTACATGGGAGCTGGAGGGTTCAATGTGATTGGCACATCCATTTTGTTCAATTTTTCAGAGCACTAAGGAAAGTGCCCAGGAGCATTTTTGTTCAAATTTGTAAATCACTGAGGACAGTGTTGTTGTAAGGGGGAGGGGAATGTAATACCCTGGTTTTAACCCCAAGTGGGGGGGGAATGTGTGCCCTGGTTTTAACCCCAAGTGGGGGGGGAATGTGTGCCCTGGTTTTAACCCCAAGTGGGGGGGGAATGTGTGCCCTGGTTTTGACTGCTCATGCACGCTATGCGTTTACCTGAGAACCATTTTGATATGGATTGTCCATCCCTGAATCCTGCATCGTGTTGATTCAATGCCTGGAGCCGCAGACTGAGTATTTTGCAATTATTTTCCATTAGCGAGCAAGGGCAGTGAATATCCCTAAAATTTGTGAGCAAGTGCGGTCATCTATGGATTTCCCAACGTGGGTGTTCTCCTGTAGTAGAAATCCTCTGTTAAAGTGTTTTCTATGTGTATAGTGAGGAGCCTAGTTACTGGTTTGTAGTGGGGTGTTGTGTTGCCCACCCTGGTTTTGGGTTTGTTTTGGTATGCAAGACTGAGGAGTGGAAGAGAAGAGAAATGGAATTGTAACCTAATGCGGAAAGGAACCTTAGGAAAATATAAGAGTGGCTGGTAGATCCTTACTACATGCCCTGAAGAGCACTAGAAGGGAGGCATATCCCGGAGGACTGTTGAGCAGAGAAAGGGATGATACCTTGTGTTGGGATGCAAGTAATGTGGATGCCAAGCTAGGTAGATCTTGTGGACGTGTCCTTATCTCTTGAGTGAGCCACTGGTCTAGTCATTTTTCCTTTCCACTGCCTTAGAATCCTGTAAACCCAAGTGAGATTGGCTTGCCCTTGGATCCTGTTAACGCAATTGGATCTTGGTTTAGCCGGGTCTTGTTTTGCATTGACCTTATGTGTAATCCTTGGCTCGACAACTTGTTAACCCAACTATGAGAGATGGTTTGGTATTGGGGCTTGTGAATCCATCTGTTGGCTTGGATGGTCCATAATGCAAGTGCTGGCTTGGATGGTCCTTAATGCAAGTGTTGGCTTCTACAGCCTATTTACCCAACTAGGTGTTGGCTTGGATGGACAGTCTGATAAGTCCAACTAGATGTTGGCTTGACTGTGTGTTAAATATATGGTTGTGTGTGAGTATGTTGTTCCCTAGTTCCTTGTGGAATCATGCCCAGCTCGTGGGAGGCAGTGGTGTTGAGAGATTAAAGAACACACTGGCCTATGGTTGGGTGGAACCTTGCAGGTAGATATCTAGTTGCTGGACAACTTCATCCTTCAAGATAAGTATTCTTGTTATGTTGCGTATGCAATGTATTTGCCTATGAATTGTTTTGTTCATAATTGAATGGTTAATGATGATGAAGTAGATGTTTACTTGTGTATATTTCCTCCATTTTATCTTTGTTTTTGGCTTAGATGTTTTTATGCATATTTTCCTAAGTTCATGGAGTTTGAAATCCTGTTGCAGAGGTCAGAATACTTCTGACTAAGTGTTTTCACCCTTTGAAATCCACCTAGGAGAGGTGTAAGTCGGAAGCCGAAAAGGAACATTTGAACTGTGTTGATTAGTTGTGTTTCTGTACCCCAGGATCCGTAGCATAAGGAAGAATGCAGGAGGTGGGAGAAAGAAGTCCCATCGGAGCAGAATGTGGGATTTCCGATTTCCGGGATCCACTTGCGGAAGGAGGAATACGAAAGGAAGAAAATAAGAGAAAAGTTAAGGCATAAAGAAGGTTTTTAGACTTCTGATGTCTGAGGTCTGAAGGTGGAAGTCAGAAGGGTGAATTTTCGATTCCTGTGATCCGCCGACGGAAGGTGGGAAGTGGGAAGCGAAAAAGCACAAAAAATTTCTAAGGAAAGGTTAAGGTACCGATTTCCGAAGTCCGAGGTCGAAGGAGGAAGTAGGAAGGACAAAGAAAGGTTTATTTGAAAGTGTAAGTTCCTGATTTTCGAGTCCTGTAGCGGAAGGGCGGATGGCAGAAGGCATGAGAATGAATGTCGATCAAGACCGAGGATTGGTTTTCCGCGATTCGAGTTATACAGCAGAAAGGCGGAAGGTGAAAAGCAAAAGATTCACAAGTTCATGTATTATTTCATTGGTTTCCGATTTTCAAGGTCGAAAGGCGGAAAGCGGAAGTGCGAAAGGAGAAAGTTGAAGCTTTTGCTTCGTCGAATTGTTGAAGTTCTGATTTTCGATTTCCGAGGTCAAAAGGTGGAAAGCGGAAGTGCGGAAGGCAGAAGTTGAAGCTTTCATTTAGTCGAATTGTTGAAGTTTCAATTTCCAAGTTCCGAGGCCTAAAGGAAGAAAGCAAAAGTGTGGAAGTTGAAGCTTTCGCTTCGTCGAATTGTTGAAGTTTTGAGGCCGCAAGGCGGAAGTGCGGAAGTTGAAGATTTTGCTTCGTCGAATTATTGAAGTTCCGAGTTCCAAGGCCAGAAGGCAGAAAGCGGAGGTGTGAAAGGCAGAAGTCGAATATTTCACTTCGTCTGAATGTTGAAGTTTCAACTTCCAAGTTCCGGAGGCGGAAAGCGAAAGTTAGACCTTTCGCTTCATCAAAACCTTGAGGTTCCGACTTCCAAGTTCTGAGGTCGGCAGTGCGGAAAGGGCAATGTTAGTTCGGAAATGGCAATTATGGACATAGAATGGATAATTGCAGGACGAAATGACTGGTATAGTGGTTCTAAGCTTGAGATGAAGGTTGGATAATAGGTTAACATCCATACCCGGTGTTAATCAGAAGATTGAAAGAGGTTCTTTAAGCAAAAATTTGAAATTATCAACATTATGGGGTATGGGGACATGACACAAACCATGAAAGAAATATACTCTAAAATCTTGGATTCTACATATCAAAAAAAATATTATCTCTTGAAATTAACAAGCAACCACTCAAGAAGCCTACTTGGCATCCACTGACTGGACATTCTTGATATTCCAGAAAATGGATGTGTAAAATGGTATTTAGATCGCCTTCTATTTTGGTAAAAGTAATTTGTATACTGCACTCTCCAAATCGATAATAAGAGTGTCCTTTGGTTGATCATCAGTAGTAGCATAAGTGGTGGATTCTTCTTCTTCATTTCTACAATCCTCACTAGTAAGGATTGGATCTTGAACTTTTTCCATGTCACCTTGGAATGAATTATGCTCTTCCTTATTTTTCTAGCACCAAAAGACCTTTGGATGTGACCCTAATCAAGGATATGTGTAGCCTTCTTTATGAAATATTTTGAATCCTCTTCATTCGATCTCCTAAAAGTTTTCAAATCCTTGTTATTCGCTCTCTCAAAGAGATAATAGGCATCACTATTAGATTAGGACATGGCTGCAACTTTCTTCTTCAATTGATGATCCAATACATAGGTGCAAGGACCATGCTATGATACCACTATGATCTACCAAACTAGGAAATTTGACACACCAACTCAAAAACTCAACCAAAGTGGATAAGTTGTAATACCAATGTAGTGTACCAAATCCAAGACCCAAAAAAGGAATCGACACACTAACCCAAAGACTCAAGGAAGACACCAATGTAAGGAAGGAAAACAAGGGCTACATTAGTTTCAAGAATAATTTGCACAAGGCATTGGGACCATTTATGTTTCAAAATCAGTGACTGCTGAAGTCTACTTCAAGGATACCTAGGTACAACGGCATGTGCAAACCAGATCCTCCCACTAGCTTAAGGAGACAGGGACTAGCAATTGTCTTCCAGATAGGTTGAAGTATCTGGAAATCAAGGAATGGTTTTGTACTGGTCTCTATTATAACAGATTATGCAGTAATAATGTTTGCAAATACTTTAGAGGTCGATTTGGTATATTGGATCTTCAAGAGTGAGATTTCCCAATTTGGGACTATGCAATTGCCTAGTTTCCAACAGACACAAATGCAAGTAAAGGCTCCAAAATTCTATATTTGAAGGGGTTTTTGGGTCCATTTTATCTTAGCTAACTATAGAAACTCGTGGAATTCAATTTGGGCACACAAATATCAAGATATAGTATTTTTACCAAAACTAGTCAAAATAGGAGGTACATTGACTATGAGTACATTAAATTTTGAACATGAGACCAAAAAATGCAAAATCAGAACTGAAGATTTATTATGGCAGTACTGTAGAGAGTCCAAATACATTATAAATGGCTTGAAACAACCCAAGTTTCCTAATGGATTGACACAACCCAAGTTTCCCAATGGCTTTTCCACAACACCAAATGCTTCACAATACCCTCTAAAACACTGAAAATAAGCAATACTAGCAAATTGTAGCATATGTTTTGCTACCACCACACATATTTAATAAATATGACTGTAAATAATTGCATAAACACTCAATGAATGAAGTTGAGTGATTCACTCCTCAATCACATGAACAAAGGGGCACGTCTCCCTATTGCTTATAAGGGGCACATCACCCAAGCATTGGAATTTGCTCAATCAAACTCTCAATAGAATTTCAAACAAAATATCGGACAACCTTGTTGAATGGCACTAGATCTTGTTATATATCTTCATATAAACTTCAAAACCATGGGAAAATACCATGGGGACAAGAAAACCATGCTCCTCAATCCATTTTGACCAAGTTTTCCCACTTACCATGGAGCACACCAAAACTAGTAACCATACATGAGGTGGTTATTAATGGCCCATAATTGTCCCACTACCTCCATAAGTGGGCCCTCTAACCTACTTGACCATTTCCCTCCTTTTTCCAACCACTTTGATCCCTTCTTTCCCCTATTTACACTTAGTTTCCATGTTTTAAGGAAATGGCCAAATACATTGAAAAAGCATCCCATTTGGTCCAAACCAATTCTTCCTAGGTGTCTCTTTGACTTATTAAACTCATTCAATGCATGGGATAAGCATCCTAAGTGCCATCATGACCCCATCATCCACAAATAATTATTATTATAATAATTATTTTTCCTAAGGTGGCTTAGGCAATTTTTAAACCCTAAAAAATATGGGGACATGACAAGTCCATAGGAACAAACTTCCAATGTGGGGAGGTTGTTGATGAGAGTCATTAGCTCTCATCAAGGTCCTCTCATTGTTACCACTAATTTTAGGGTCCCCTACCTTAGTGATGTTCCTTGGTTCATAATTTACAAGGTTTTCTATCATCTTCCTCGTCTTTGTCTCCCATTTGGCTATTAGATTGGGATAGTCCTATGTCAGATGACTTATTTCCTTATATTGACCATATTGCATTCTCCTTAGTTGTGAACAATATTGGGATTTATGTCCTATCTCATCACACTAATAACATCCCATGGGCCTATGCAAACACCATTCCTACCTACTTTGTATCCACCTTTGTAGCATTTACCATATCCTCCTTGACACCCTCTTTTGATAGGTCCAATTTTTTTTGCCTCCACTCAAATGTAACTCCTCTTGAACGGCTCAATGATTGCCTATAAGGCACTATAGTTTTTTGTGGATGAGTGTTTTCTTGCATAAGTCACAAAGAATGGTAGTTGGTGTAGAAGTATACTTCTGCAACATTATACATAGTTGTGAGGGATGGCCATAGGTTCTATAGATCTCACATTATTTACTAGCCACATTACCTAGGAATCTAGTAAGTAGTGATGTCGAATTAGGAGTTACAACTCGACTCTGAGAAAGGGAAAATTGTTCACTTTTAGACCCTTTATCTGACATATGATGCACCCTTGTTCTATTTGATCACTAAAATGAAACTATGTAGACCTTGTTGACTAATTATACTAGTTCCTCCACTTTAACTAGAATCAAAATTCATTATTGCACTACTACTACTACTACTAATATTTCCACCTACACTTTGTTCTCCACCAATGTTATTCCCCTAACCACTGTTAGGAGGTTCTTTTAAATTAGAACTAGAATAAAGATTAATAATTGTTTGGACCCAAATTTGATCAAGTTTTATGCCCTCTATGAAGTGATCTTTGTGGCAGTCATTTTGTATAACTTTGATTTAAACATTGACCCAAAACGATATCTAAAGGCCCAAAACTTGTCTTTAATAGTTCTCTTGTTTTTAATTAAGTTTTGAGAGTTTTTAATGCAAAATCTCACTCATAATATTATACTATGAATTCTTGTACTAATGTTGATGTTCCAGCACTAGGATGAGAAGAGTGAGAACGTTTCAAGGATGATCACTCCATGGGAATATTCATAAATAACCAGCAATGCAAATCAAATTCAGAACTCTGCACTTTCGGTATATGTTCCAGTACCTGATCCGGCACTCAATTAGGTACCCAAATTTTTAGCAGTCAATATTTCTAAACTGACATATTGTGCCTCGATTTTTGTGCACATGGGAGCATATCTCTCCAAATATTCTAATAGGTTTGAAGACAAAATATCCACCTACAAAACCCATAAATATTTTCACCAAATTCGCAACCACCAAAGAGATATCAAAGGGGCATTTTTCCTTTTTTTTTTTGCAAAATTGCATTTTCTGGGTTGGTTGTTTATGAGTTGTTTGAACGAATTATAAAATTGGGGAAGTTGTTTTAGGTTGTGATGTAAGTGTATAAATAGTAGGAGGGTGCAGGTGTGTGGATAGAATGTAGAAGGGGATATAATAGATAGTAAAAGACATAGCATATCAGGCTGCAAAGAATGTGCTGAATGAATTATTGGTTGAATAAATAAAGGAGTACTTCTTCGTGTGCATGTCTCTGTGTAATTGGTTATCTGTGATCATGTTTTCTTATGAGTTAATCTAAGATTCAAATACTCTATGCAGCGTGGATAGGAAGGCCCCCCTGCCAGGTTTGCAATGCATCGTTAGGCATATTAATTTGAATTTGATTGCAGATTTGAGATTATTTAGAATGTCATTTTAACATTGATTTGAGTGCATTTTTATTCATGAGGTTCTGCTATAGAATGTAATTTTCTGTCAAGTTTACTTCCAGCTTTATTTGAGAGAAACAATCAAAGTTTAGTTTGTGTCTTTTGCATAAATTTGGATTTAGGAAAGAGTGGAATTGTACAATTAGACTTGCCTCATTGTGTATATGAATAGATATGTTGGGATATGGAGAAATTTCATTGATATAGTTACAGAATGTTGAGTTAACAAACTAATATCTCAAGAAAGAAGTACTTGTAATAGATGCTTAAGTGTGTGACTATCAAGGCTAATTTCAGAATATGTTGAACAAGGGATAAAAACATAGTGATGAATTCTGAAAAGACAAGTGTGGTTCTGAAATGTATGATTCATGTTTATAATTCAAGTAGCGTATGGAATCGTGATAAATAGGATAGTTTACTTTGAAGAATTGGAGCAAGCATGAATGTATGAGTTAATAATTTGAATGCTTTGAAGATTTCTTTAATTAGGAGGATA
Organism: Pseudotsuga menziesii; assembly: GCA_001517045.1. Classification (NCBI taxonomy): domain Eukaryota; kingdom Viridiplantae; phylum Streptophyta; class Pinopsida; order Pinales; family Pinaceae; genus Pseudotsuga; species Pseudotsuga menziesii. The sequence goes on from LPNX011111074.1 coordinate 90,844, forward strand.
GAGTCAGCTTTCATTTCAATCATGCATATAGTGTCAGTGCCTCAAAATTTACCTCCCTGGGTTAATGAATTTAATGCCAACTATTATGGTATATAATTATGTTGACAATAGTTACCTCAGTTTTCTTAATATGCATAGGGGTGGTGATTGTTCTAGACTAACACTACTATCATTAGGTCGTACTGTGTACCTGTCCTTCTTCTTGATCAAACAACTAGAACACACCACCAAGTGTCGCTTCCACTTGTGACTCAATGATCATGCCCTTTTCTATGATTCAATTTGCATTCCCCTCTAATGCAACTTCAAAAGTACGATTTCCAATATATCTGAGTCAACATGCTCCCCTTTGCTTTATTCTTTTTGTTGGATCCTATGAGTCTTTAAGTGTCACTCTGCCATCCTATATGCTCTCTATATTATCGTATGCTACAAATCCCCAGTCCCTCGAACACTAACCAAATTTTTTTTCTCATTTTTGCAACCCTTCCAAAAATCCCCAATCCCTCAGACACTAACCGAATTTCTTTTCTCATTTTTGCAACCCTTCCAAATCCTTAAGTTGTCCTTTGGTATTTCCTTCTCCATCAATAATTCTTTTTAGTACTTCCTCTCTTGAACAAGCCTCTCACATTTTTTTAGTTGTCACTTCTCTATTAGTCTTTGCTCAAAGTTGATTAATCTCTCTCTCTAAATCCCATGCTTCGTCCATGGCACCTTCCTTCTTCAATTATTCAATTTCATTAGCTCCATCCCATATCACCCTAGAGAGAAAGTGTTTATGCTATTATGGTTGAAATATTAAAGGGAATTTAATCTTCTTGTGTGAAAAATATCTTTCCTAAATTACAGTTTCCTTCACCAAGCCGCATTTAATCGTCTTATGTGAAAAACATCTTTCCTAAGTTACATTTTCCTTCACCAACCTTTTAAGACCTTGCTTCTTAAACTATTCCTCTATTATTAAATAAAATTATGTCATATCCCTTGTGAACTCAATAATATAACCTTCATTGTATTCTTAACCTAAAACTCAACATTTTTTTGTAACTTCATCATACAATCTCCATAATACAACCTAGTTCTAGAAGTTCCTTCTTTTCATCTTCGAAACCTATCAAAAATGTTCTCCAAGCCTACCCAACCATTCAAACAATACCATTGGAAACTCTACCCAAAACACTTCAAAAGTGGCGTGGTTGTCTTGCATCCAACACGATTGACAACCTGTAATTCACTACCTCTTTCTCAAAGAAATCAATTTGCTTGAACCACCAAGCTTCCATATAGCTAAGGGTCAATTTGTCAATCATAACATCATACATTTGTTGGCTAAATTTTAGACCAAGGTCCACATCAATTGTTCATTAAAATCTCTTTGCGTATCAAATTGAAAAACAAAGGGTTTGACGTTTAGTAGTTGTGACGGTAAAAGGGACTTGATTTTTGCCACGTGGGGCTTGCCACTTCAATTCCATGGAAGCCGCATCTTTCTTTTCTCGTGAATGGAAGTCACTCTATATCTGAATTGACGTACGCTAACCTTTTAGCTACCACTTTTTACCTTTCAGCTCCTGGTTTTCATTGTTGTTGCCCAAACAAATAAAATAAGCCCACCGTTTATTTTTGCAGCACCCCATTCTTTTTCCCTCAAAAAAAACCCACGGTTTACTCAACAATCCGCGGCCATGTGGACACTGGGAAGGCACTCAGGTTTCAAGAATAATCAGACTTAATTTCTTCTTCCCAACTTTACGGTTGCTTTTGCATTCTCTACTTATACCTCACGGCCCATCGTACACCACACATTTTCAGTTGAACTGCGTTCGATTTCACCGTCAAAAGCTGATTGCTACATCACTCTGATTTCAGTCTTCCTGCATCATCCTGAAGATATGGTGTTCTTAATTAACTCAGCTTTTATCACAGCTTCGCCCTTTTCCTTACTTCTGATAAATTCCATCCAGCAACAGCCTGCAGGTTTGGATCCATGGATCTGGCAATGGATGTTTATATTCCAGAAGACTATGTCAGAAGTCGCTACAACCCAAATATGTCGATGCACAGACAAGCTGATCATGCCCGAGTTTCTTTCAACGATATCAAGGTCACGGATGAGAAGAAATGCCAGCTACAGAGCAATAAAATTGTGATGATCTTTGCTTCAAATGGTCATAGACTCATAGTCGTAGCAACAGCTTCAAGGAGGACATACTTTTCAATTATTTCAATACCTAAGCTCTTGCTCGATCATAACCAGAGTTCCTTCATCTATAGATCGGAATAGCAGAGAAGTCGAAAGTCGAATGTCTGATAAATGTAAATTTACATTCAATTTTGTGAGAATATATTCATTTTGCCCCAAATATTGTTATGTATTTATGCTTGTCATTTTGTGAGCTAATATTCATTTTGTGTAGATGAGTGTTGAACAATCTAGCTAGCAAGAGAGAACACACAGCTTGCAAAACAGAAAAATAATGAAAATAGAGAGAAGGAATGAATAATTATGTACTGATGTGTGTAAAAGATTACAATACATAATAGCTATCATGATTAGCAGAAAATAAGAAACATGCCATAGTGGTGGTCTAAAGAGAACTGAAGCATGCCATAAGTTACGGAGTGAACTGACACCAAGGCTGTCAGTTACAGAGGAAATTGAACACTACTATGGGGTAATAAAGAAATGGCCCCGGCAACTAAGGCCATAATAGGTCATCCAAAAACAATGCAATTAATGAACACTGAAATAAAATGACGAAAGAGGGAAAACATCATGGGAAAACCCCCCCCTCAAGATACAATCTAGCAAAAGAAGAAAAAGACAGTTGCTAGGCAACTGTGTCCTTCACTCCAAGACGATCGGGCAAAGAGTGGAACTTCTGCGCAGTGAAGGTCTTGGTGAAGATATCAGCAGTCTGTTCAGCTGAAGGATAGAACTGCAAGTCGATGATCCGCTCGTGCACCAAATCTCTGATATAGTGCATGTGGATCTCTATGTGCTTCATCCGCTGCCTCTGTACTGAATCTCTGCAGAACTTTAGAGTGCTCTGGTTGTCACACCAGATGACAGTAGGCCGGTGGAACTGGATGCCCAACTCAGTGAGAAAATGTTGTAGCCACAAAGCTTGGACGGTTATGTTGACTACCCCTTTGTATTCGGCATCAGATGAAGATAGAGCAATAGCAGCCTGCTTCTTGCTCGACCAACAAATTGGCCCTGAACCTAGACTGAGTGAGTACCCAGATGTGGACTTGCAATCAATGTTATTGCCAGCCCAGTCAAAATCAGTGTATCCTATGAGATCCAATGCAAAATCTACTGCATAGTGAATCCCAAAGGTGATGGTGCCATGTACGTATCGAAGGATCTGCTTGGCAGCCTTCCAATGTAGCTCATGTGGCTCCTGCATGAACTGAGAGACTGCCGCAACTGCATACGAGAGGTCTGGTCGAGAGTGTGTAAGATACAACAAGCTCTCCACTAGTTGTCTCTACAGAGTGTTGTTAACCAATGGAGTGCTCTTGCCATCCTCAAGTTTGACCCCAGATAGGAAAGGAATCAGTGCAGGATTGCAGTCTATCATATGGAATCGCTCTAGAAGATCTCGAGCATACATGGTCTGAGATAGTTTGATGCCTGAGGCATCGTCGCTGATTTCAAGACCAAGGAAGAAATGTAATGGACCCATGTCCGTCATCAAAAACCTGTCATGCAGAATCCTCTTGACTGTAGCAAGTCCTGAAGTCAAGCTGCCAGTGATCAACAAATCATCCACATATAAAACTAGTAGCATAACTGAGTCAGTTGTCCTAAGCATGTATACATTTGGATCTGACTTACGCCGTACAAAGTTTTGGGCCAATAGGTAGGAGTCCATCTTGGCATACCATGCTCTCGAGGCTTGCTTAAGGCCGTAGAGAGACTTCTTCAATCTGCAAACCAAGCGTGAATCTTGTATGAATCCTTGTGGCTGCTCCATGTAGATCTCGTCAGAGAGATCACCGTGAAGAAATGCATTCTTCACATCCATTTGATGGACTTCCCACTTCCTGGATGCAGCAATGGCAAGTGCCAATCGAATGGAATCCATCTTTGCTACTGGACCAAAAGTCTCATCATAGTCTAACGCATGAACCTGCTGAAAACCTTTGGCAACTATCCTGGCTTTGTATCTGTTGATCTGTCTGTCTGTTGTCGTCTTGGTCCTGTAGACCCATCTGCATTTGACAAGCTTCCTGTCTGAAGGAAGTGGCACCAGATCCCAAGTCTGGTTCTCGAGGAGAGAGTTGTACTCATCCTCCATAGCAGCTTCCCAGAGGGGATTCCCTGCAGCCTCTACATAGGCCTGTGGGTCTGAAGAGAGAACCATGTAACAATGCATGTGAATCACTAGTTCGGTAGCTGTGAGTGCATGAGAAGGCTCCTCAAACTGGGATTTCTTCCTCGAATCCACTCGATCCCCCACAAGGTCACCTGCATCCTATGGAGTTGTCTGTGCATTTATCTCTCTTAAGCTCCTTGTTCTCTCAGGGGAGAAAGGAGGTGGATCAACATATTCATGCTCATGTTCTCCGTTAGATTCGGAACTCAAATCTGAATCATGATCTGAATGAGTGGACTCATCATCACGGATGTGTGGTGGAGGTAGAGGAACAAAAGTCTCTGCATGTGACTCCAATGGTGCATGCAAGGGGATTTCCTCAAACTGGACACTTCGCTCAATAAAGAGCTTGTCTGTAGAGGGATCAATCAACCTGTAACCCTTCACATCATCGGAATATCCCACAAAGATGCATGCAGTGCTATGAGGATCTAATGCTTTCCTATTTTAAGAGGGTATGTAGGCCCATGCACGTGATCCAAATATTCAGAAGTGGGTGACTTACGGTTTGCAACCGCTCCATGCCTCAAGAGGAGTCACGTCCTTGACAGATCTATGAGGAGATCTGTTTTGTATGTAGTTGGCACAGTTAAGTGCCTCAGCCCATAGTTTAGAAGGAAGAGACCTTGCATGCAACATGCAAGAGGCCATCTATTTGAGGGATGTCTTCTTCCGCGTAGCCACTCCGTTCTGCTTTGGAGTGTATGGTATTGTATGTTGCAACTGTATACCAACCTCTGAACAAAGAGTTTGAACATTCCTGTTCATATATTCCCCCCCTTTGTCTGTGCGGAGGATTTTGATCTTTCTCATGGACTGATTCTTTGCAAGTGCTTTGAAGTCTTTGAGATGCTCAAAAACTTCAGATTTCTGCCTGAGAAAATATACCCACGTATAATGTGAGAAATCATCAATAAATGTAAGAACATACCTCGCCTTGTTGATGGACAAATGAGGAAAGGGTCCCATCAAATCACTATGGATGAGCTCTAAGGGAGAGGAGGCCCTCTTAGCCTTCCCTTTTTCAAACTTCTCTTGAGGATGTTTGCCAATAACACATCCTTGACAAACTCCTTTTGAAAAATGAGTGTTAGGTAAGCCAATGACCATTCCCTGCCTGTAGAGTTGTTGCATGTATCTGAAATTAAGATGACCAAATCTTGCGTGCCATAACCTACTACTATCATCAGCATGTGTAAATAATAAGGCAGAATCTAGTTCAATGAATTCAGAAAATGTATAAAGCCTGGATCTGTGATTTACCTCACCATTGGCAACTTTAGAGTTGCTTTGTATGTCGAAGATATTCACAGCATCAGGAGTGAATTCAACTCTCTTTCCAGTGCCAGAATGCGTAATCTGATAGATGGAGAGAAGAGTCATCGAGAGTTTTGGAACATGTAGCACATCCTCAAATCTGCCATGATTGAGTTCAGTTCTGCCCTTGCCGGTGATATCAACAAGAGACTCATCCCCCATGAGTATAGGAGGACCTTTGCATGCATCCAATGAAGAGAAGGCTTCCGTGGTGGTATCCATGTGGTGAGATGCACCTGAATCTACAATCCATGCATAGGGAGATGAATTAATGGCAATCAAAGCATGGCTAGAGTTACCTTTCCCGGGAGCATGATCTTTAGGCGGCTTCTTGGTGACCTCTGGAATGTGATCCCCAAGGTTGTGCTTCTGAAGTATCTGGGCCATCTTATCTATCTGCTTCTTCATGCATGAGGATTCTGGATGGATTCCTTTCTGGCAGTATGTGCATTTCTCCATTTTCTTCCATTTTTCAAGTTTGGATTAGGAGGAATCATTGAAGGGTTTGGTGTTCCCTTCCTTCTTTGGATTTGCATGTGCCTTTCCTTTGTCTTTGGATTTAAATCTTTGTTTTGGGTTATGACTGCCATCATGCACAGCAAGAGCATGTGCCTTGGAGCCCTTGATTTTTCCCATACTGATGAGCTTGTCTTGTTCCTGAGACAAAGATTCAATAAAAGCATCAAGAGTGGGCATGGTCCAGTTCTTACCAAAGGTGAGCCTCATTGAATGAAACGTGGAGACAAACACAGAGTATTCCGGTCCAAGCTTGGAGAGGATGGATAGAACCGTCTGTTTTTCCTCCTTAGATTTATCAACCCCGCAACCCTTGAGTTGCAGCAGCAAATCCTTGTACCTTGTGAAGAAATCCTATATATTGTCGAAGCTTCGTGGATCCAAAGAGAGCAACTCCACTTCGAGCATGTGGCCTTTCATCTCATCTTGCTTGCCAAAGAGTCCTTTCATGGTGGTCCAAACTTCATTGGGAGTTTTGCAAGAAGAAATATGGAAAAGCAGCTCAGGGGAGATGTTCATGCAGAGGGCTCCGTAGGCCTCATCCATCTGATTGAGGTATTTGAACTTTTCTATGGCTGTTGTAGGCTCAACCTCCATGGCCATCGCAATCCTATACAATCCTCTGCTTCGAAGAAAGATCTCCATCTTTGCTTCCCATGCAAAATAATTGTATGGTGTGAGAATAGCTTCCTTTGGAAACTCCCTTCTTCCAACGATTTTCAATATTCTGTACCTGCAAATAAAAAATGTTGGTGCGCCTTTGTCCTAGTAGCAGAGCTCTAATACCATGTAGATGAGTGTTGAACACTTGCACAAAAAGATCTAGCTAGCAAGAGAGAAGACACAACTTGCAAAACAGAAAAATAATGAAAACATAGAGAATGAATGAATAATTATGTACTGATGTGTGTAAAAGATTACAATACATAATAGCTATCTTGATTAGTAGAAAACAAGAAACATGCCATAGTGGTGGTATAAAGAGAAATGATGCATGCCATCAGTTAAGGAGTGAACTGACACCAAGGCTGTCAGTTACATAGGAAACTGAGCCTGCATGGGTCTCCAACATTTTGCCCCAAAATTTTGGGAGCATATATTCATTTTGCCCCAAATATTGTTATGCTTTTATGCTTGAATTCTTTGCTTTTCCTAAGATTTGGTTGCAATGAGATAATTTATTGAACCTTATTTGATGAGGCTATACTACAAATGCAATTCCATTTATTCAAATCAGAGAGAGGCATCGGAATAAGTAATTGTTGTTTCTATTAATAAAACAATTCCGTAAGTTTGCTTTCGAAAAAAACTCATAGTATTCAGAGACGATTTCTGTAAAAGCGATACTGATATCACATTACAGGAGAGAGAATATTGTAATTAAATCCATTTGATTTGATTTGATGGGGTTCTGATTCTGTTGTGAATTTCGCATGATGAAGGGAGTGAATGCATTATCTTGGTACCATCTCCATGATTTCACACCAAATACATGGCCTAACATGTTGAGAGCTCCTGTATTCCGACTCCGGACAGTGACACGGATTTAGGAGTGGGACGACTCTGGGTTTTGAATAACTGGAATCACCGAGACAGGCAAGATGTGATCTTTTACTGTGACAATACACCTCAAATCAAAATAAAATAAAATAAAATCCGTATACAAACATCTCATCGCCTACCTGGAATCCACTCATAGTACATCCATATTGACGAAACGTGATATTCTGAAAATTTTCGTGGGATACATGGTATTTAGATCCTCCAAATCGACACCTAATCAAACGGATACCAACCCACGAGCCAATTTGTGTGTCCCATGTGAGGGGTCATAAAACATATATGAGATCTCTCTTTAAAGTTAGTCTGTATTCTTAATTTATAAGATCATAAACAAACAATGACTTAGAATTTTTTAGTTAATGAAAAAAAATCAGTATGATAGTGACCCCTCCCCCCCTCTATGAAGTCATTGCAATCAAAGCCGAGAGAAGTAGAAGTGAAGGAAAACAAATCTTAGTTTTAAAATTCCATAGGCGGTAAATAATGGTTGCAATCTCTCAATTGGTTAAATAACTGTTTTATGGGTATATCAGCGATTAATACTCCAAGTCTTGTGGCCCCTTATCAGTTGTAAAGGCACCAATCCATCTACCATGTGATCAACCGCATCAACAATTGTCACTTTGGCACACTTATTCATGAGGAATTTGGACCCGTAACAACCAATTACAAAATGAAATTCCATGTTTTTGTTGATTGACAATTGCTTGTGGTAGCTTCACGGGCAAGTGGATATTTGGAGCATTTTTGTGGGTAGCCGGTGATATATTTTGTTGTATCTTGGACTTTAGAAACATACAGTGTTCACCTACCATATTCCACGCGTTTTGTTTGATTGTCCATATCTATTCATTGGCACCCGAGTCGTGAAGTTTGGAACAAGCCACATGAAACTTTTATGGTTAAGAAACCATTTCAAGTTGGAGTTCGGGAGTAGTTGTTGATCCCGTATTATTTGGCAACCAATTGTGATAGTTTTTGTCACCATCTATCACTTCTCATAATCATTGTGCATTGACACTAAACACCACCCACACCAAAATCATGCCACGATTATTTTTAAACACCTAAGCTCAAGGTTCAATGAAGTTGGAAGCTGAAGTTAAAAACCTCGCCAGAGCTGATGACCCACATATAATTGGTAGTGAAATAAAAGACAAAATCATGCACTTGATTTCCTTGTTGACTGACTGATAGAAATTGTGATTTTGACGGAGCAACCAACCATGAATTTTTTTTTGTTATTAAGAAACTGATTCATGACGAGTTTGGAGCGACCATCCATTTGCATGCTAAGATGTAGAGGAATCGACCTTTGGGTAAATCGATGTCCACACGACAATTGCACTAGTGGTCGTTTTCATATCCAGTATTTGACAACAATTGGGGTAGCTTCGATTATGCTAGGAATCGTGGCAACCCTACATTCCTACATGAGCAGATAAGCGACCCACATATGACTTGATTGGCAGAGTCATCATGCATTCCATTAGCAATGATGGCATATTTTGAATAGCCGCCTTTTTGTCAAGCACCTTTACCAACTCAAAATCAAAAGATCTTGATATATACATCAAATCAAAGATCCTCGTGTGTACACCCCATGATTTGAACCTAATGAAGGAAATCCAAGCAAGCAAGTATATTCCGATTTCTATCACAACCAATCAACTATTATGAAAGCCATAACCTAGTGGACATACCAATCAACTGTTATGAAAGCCATAACCTAGTGGACAGCCTATTACCTGAATATCCAATAGCCCAATTCATAAGTACAACATGGACCTTCCAAGCCACTGTGAAATCATAAATACCTAATAAAGATGTGCAATGTCCCAATTCTAGTGTACAGACCTGAACACTCTTCAATTATGCAAATTTATATTAATTTTTTTTATTTACAAAATCTACCATTTGGTGCACCGATAGAGTAGGGAAATCAAGGTTTTAGGTAGAGAAATTTTGCAAAGGCAGAGTGGGAAGAGGAGATCAATCAAGAGTGAGTGAATATTTGGAAATCCATTCCCCTAACACATTTAGATCCAGGACCATTGATATTTCGGAATCCGCTCCGCGGAAACTTACTTTCATGATGTTGGGTCACCAAATCGTCAAACTAGGGAATCTCAATCCATCTTCTGAACAAAGTCTTAGGTAAGTTGCAGAGGTGATATTAAGTCATAAAGTAAGGTTATGTACTGTTTATAACACTTTGGGGCAGTTCCAAAAAGTTCTAGGGAGTTTTGGGTGAATTTGGGATTTTTTTTGCAGTTTTGGCCTAGGGAGACCCTGCGCAGTGGAGGATCCTAAAAGACAATACTAACATGATGAAAAGAGGTTCGGGATTTATGTATGGGAACTTGGGTCTATCAGTGACCCACGAGAACTTACGAATCAGTTTTTGGGTGAGCAGAACTCTGTTTATACAAGAAATAGAAAAACTAGTTATTTTCCAATGCAAATCTAGGCTAGGTTGACTTAAAATAAGTAAATCTCAGCCATTTTGAACCATATTGGAATAAAAATTGCAGAGAATGTTGATGATATCATATTACAGGCAATAAACTCAAAATTACTCTCATCAATTAACTATAACACTCTCTTCAACATTATGCATCATTACAATGTATTTTATTGGCATAATACAAGGAAGGGCATGGAGGTTTGAACCCTTAGATATTGAAAACTATTGGACCTGTTAATGAAATATGATATACAGTAATGGATGGCTGTAGGTTGCTAACAAATCCTGAATCAACTCAAAGAGGCTGCTCCATAGCTCCAATGCAATCTACAATGAGAAGGGGAGAAGAGGGGAAGAGGAGAGAGGGAATGAGAACCTTGGGGCACATCTCCTAAGAGCCTGAGGCACAACACTTAGCAAGGAAGCCTTAACTTCATAAATATCAATATAATAAACATCCAAACTGAGAAATGGAGCTCTAATTGTCTTTAAATAAACCTGGGTGACTTGTTGAGCAAGTCAATCACTTGTTAAGCAAGTTACCATTTGCTAAACCCTAACACTAGCCACAAATTCGCCCTCCTTGAGAAAATTAGCATGTGTAAGACAATAAAGATGTTTCCATTTCATCCACCTTCATCCAATTTGGAAACTTTGCTTTCCTTGACCCATAGTTGTTATTTTTCCTTATGACAACTTTTCTTGGCTTTCCTATTTTTATGACTGAACTCCAAAAGGAAACTGCACCCTCCTTTGTCAATTGTTGCCTCCTTTGTATTTGCCTACTTTTGTCATATATTTTGGCACTTTCCCTTTTCCCTTCTGATTGATTTTGTCATATAGTTTCTAATTTTCCTCCTTGGCAAGTTGGCTTGCCCAAGTGGCCCTCCTGTTAATGAAAACTTATTTTCCACCTAATTAATTGCAGAATAATATTTAATGACAATTAATATAACAAGTACATGCCTCATAAGTGACATTTAAATAAAATATCCTATGTTAATTTATTTAATGCATTTTTTGACCCCCTTGGTGCTAGGCAAGGTCAACACTTGTGGCGATCAAAATGTAGAGATATGACAACATGGAATTACGTCAAACACCTTTACCAGCTCAAAATCAAAGATCCCGGTGTGTACACCTTATGATTTGAACCTAATGAGGGAAAGCCAAACAAACAAGTATATTCTAATTTCTATCACAACCAATCAACTATTATGAAAGCCATTACCTAGTGGACAACCTATTATCATATCCAAAAATTAAAAAGAAAAAAACACTAAATCTAAACGTAAATATAAAATGCCAAAAAAAATCAAGATGCAATTGAAAAAACACCGAAACTTTGAAGTTACAATTGTATCTTAAATTCATAAAATCCTAAATCATAATGATCATCATAATAATAATAATACTTAAAATATATGTTTAATAAGAAAATATGCATAAAAACAATAAATTAGTAATAGTACTGAATATTTGAATTAATTTAAAACTATTATAAAATTTTAATTGATTATACTAATATTGCTTAACAAATATAAACTCAAATAGTGCAAATCTATCTAAATCCACTCTAACCCTATTCTTATACATTTAAAGGCTTCAAAGCGTATAGTTTATCTCATTTATCTTGATTGACAACCTGTAATTCACTACCTCTTTCTCAAAGAAATCAATTTGCTTGAACCACCAAGCTTCCATATAGCTAAGGGTCAATTTGTCAATCATAACATCATACATTTGTTGGCTAAATTTTAGATCAAGGTCCACATCAATTGTTCATTAAAATATCTTTGCGTCTGAAAATGAGAAACAAAGGGTTTGACGTTTAGTAGTTGTGAGGGTGAAAGGGACTTGATTTTTGCCACGTGGAGTTTGCCACTTCAATTCCATGGAAGCCGCATCTTTCTTTTCTCGTGAATGGAAGATACTCTATATCTGAATTGACGTACGCTAACCCTTTAGCTACCACTTTTTACCTTTCAGCTCCCGGTTTTCATTGTTGTTGCCCACCGTTTATTTTCGCAGCACCCCATTCTTTTTCCCTTAAAAAACCCACGGTTTACTCGACAATCCGCGGCCATGTGGACACTGGGAAGGCGCTCAGGTTTCAAGAATAATCAGATTTAACTTAATTACTTGTTCCCAACTTTACGGCTGCTTTTGCATTCTCTACTTATACCTCACGGCCCATCTTTCACCACACATTTTCAGTTGAACTGCATTCGTTTTCACTCCGATTTCAGTCTTCCTGCATCATCCCGAAGATCTGGTGTTCTTAATTAACTTAGCTTTTATCACAGCTTCGCCTTTTTCCTTGCCTCTGATAAATTCCATCCAGCAACAGCCTGCAGGTTTTGATCCATGGATCTGGCAATGGATGTTTATATTCCAGAAGACTATGTCAGAAGTCGCTACAACCCAAATATGTCGATGCACAAACAAGCTGATCATGCCCGAGTTTCTTTCAACGATATCAAGGTCACGGATGAGAAGAAATGCCAGCTACAGAGCAATAAAATTGTGATGGTCTTTGCTTCAAATGCTCATAGTCGTAGCAACAGCTTCAAGGAGGACATACTTTTCAATTATTTCAATCCCTAAGCTCTTGCCCGATCACATCCAGAGTTCCTTCATCTATAGATGGGAATAGCAGAGAAGTCGAATGTCTGAAAAATGTAAATTTACATTCAATTTTGTGAGAATATATTCATTTTGCCCCAAATATTGTTATGTTTTTATGCTTGTCGATGTCATTTTGCCCCCAAATTTTGTGAGCATATATTCATTTTGCCCCAAATATTGTTATGCTTTTAGGCTTAAATTCTTTGTTTTTCCTACGATTTTGTTGCAATGAGATAATTTATCGAACATTATTTGATGAGGCTATACTGCAAATGCAATTCCATTTATTCATAATCAGAGAGAGGCAACGGAATAGGTAATTGCTGTTTCTATTAATGAAACAATTCAGTAAGTTTGCTTTCGAAAAAAACTCAAAGTATTCAGAGACGATTTCTGTAAAAGCCATACAGGCGTTGTGATTAAATCCATTAAACTCATACTTTACAGGAGAGGAATATTGTAATTAAATCCATTTTTTTTATCATCACATTGTTTCAGGTATTTCTTGTTTTTGGGGTAGCAGGGTCTGTCAAAGGTATGCAGTGTGGGTACTCGTTGGATGCATAATTAAATTCCACATCCAACAAGCTCTCCCACTCAGAATTTGAGTAAAAACACAGGAATATATGTCGAAAATACGAACAAAAAAAATAGTTTTTCATTCTTCCTCCAAAATTAATAACTATAATTTTATTATTTTCCTTAGGAGGCCCATTTTAGACCTCAAATTTCTTCTAAGGATTGATGTATCATTTTCTACGATGAAGCTTATAAAGCTTATAGAGAAATGAAAAAGGAGTTGTCTAACTAGGTGATTTTAACTAGGAAACTTTTTTTTTTAATTTTCAAGTTGATTTGTGAATTTAATCCACAAAATTTGTAATTTATGTTGTTTGTTGGGTGATTTTAAACTCAAAAATGAAATCAAGTGACAAAAAAACCTCGACACCCACACTTTATAAGATCTAGCAATATTTTTGAGGCTTTTTGAAAACCAACTGAAAACAAAAGTCAAAAAATCACCTCACAACTCAAATGAAAAAAGACCAAGTTGCTTCAAATCTATTCTAAACTGGTGATAATAGGAAAAGCCAACAAAACCTAAAGACCAAGTGGCATGAGCTAAGACTTAGAACCAAGAAATGATCTTGGTGTCAGTCGAGCAACTAGGCTTG
>LPNX011111074.1:105099-119590 GCA_001517045.1 Pseudotsuga menziesii
TTAATGGGGAGTCGTTACCCTAGCTGCCACGCAGAGTGACTAACAAAAATGTGAAACAAACTTCCTTAATGAAACATAATGCCCATATGTGTGAATAATGACAACATAAAATGCCCAATGCCAAAACCTAAATATAACGTCCCCTTCACCCAATCTGACCAATGGGAGGGGACATTAACTAAATTCGGGCTTCTAAATTCCTCCTTGTAACCATAATTATGAATTCATAACATTTAAATTAGGTGTGTAGATGCGTAAATGAAATACACAGTGAAAATAAATTGACCCACACACACTTAACAAGCATATGCAATCTTAATCATTACATGCATCAAATAAACATTGCATATTCAAATACAAAAGCATACTTATCTTTAAACAAAGAATATCCAAGCAATTGGTTATGTAAGAGCGATTTTCCACCCAACCGTAGGCACTCTGTTTAGGATATACTCTTTCTGCTAAGAGGCCACCCCCAAGCTAGGCTATGATGTCACTAGGAAGAAGGAAACACCTACAGGATTCTCTCTCTCATCCCATACCCATTCTTCTCTCTATGCTAAGCCAAAATATCATCTAGAGCTCTATAGGGATGTCACTAAGCCATCACAACCATGGCACTCCTTCCAACTGCCCCACATAACACAAGTAAGGAATTTCCCTTTACTAATCCACAATTCCTTCAGGAAATCCAACCCTTACAGTGCTTATTAGTGTGTGTGGTAAGAGTCCAACCTGTTGTATGCTATCGGAGAACCTCCTGCAACATTAATTCCTGGCTTCTCAAGCATCTAAAAGTAGTAGAACTCAATGGGTAAAGGTTCCTAGCTTTCCCAACATCTATGCTCACCTACAACCATCTATTTTCCCTTCAAATCTGCAACACTATCTCTAAATTTAAATTTTTGGGTCACACAATCTGATAATGGTCATGAACAAAAATAGGAAACTCTACATAATGTATAAACTTGCATGAGAGAGTGATCAAAAAAGTGTTGACTCCAAGGTATATGAGATTATGGTGAAAAGACAACTAACATAGCTTCTGACCATAGAAGAAAAGGACTTATGGTAGATGGCGTAGTTGTCACAACCCTACATGAACTAACTTTTCCCACCAAACTCACATATATGCATTAAATAATTGGGTTTAATAGTCAAAAGGAATTAATTGGCTCATCTAAAACACATGACAGAATTTGGATGAGTTCTAAGGTTGACATTTGGCATCAAAGGATTTAGTTTCCCATAGGCCCCCTTTCCTCTTACCCTCCAGTGGAATCATAGCCTCTCTAGTGTTTTTTACACAACCATTTCGGACCATTTTATTAATTTCCAACATAATATTTACATATGTTTCGAATTGACATAATAATCCAACCACACTGTCCAAATAAAAATATTTACACCATACATGCCTAGCAATTCACTAGTCGGTCCTTGGCCTTGAGCTTTGCACTAGGAATTCATACTAGTATATTTACATTATTTACATGATTTGATTAAATACATTCCAAGTCAAAATTGGGGGTATTACACTAAACCTTGATTTTTTTTTCTTTCTTTCTGATGGAAAAGACACTCATTTATCTTGATTTTCAATCATACAACCTGTCACATCCACATATCTAAACCAATACACACTTATATATAGAGAAAGAATAAATAAATAAAATCTATTTAAATATATTATAAAATCATATATGTTTTTAATTATAATTGTTTATATTAACTGAATTAAATTAAAAATCCCAATATAATAGTTTCCCATAAGATTTTACTTTCTTCTACCATGTATCCTATTTACCAAAAGAGCCCAAAATATCCTTTTGTAGCTCTAAAACAAATGGTAAATACTTTGAAACATGTATAACAACAAAGGTGCAGGTCTCAATGAGACCTTTCCAACAATATAAGGAGCGCCCAAAATAAAGTAAGGAACAAAATTTATGGGCACTTTTTAACAAAAGAAAAAAAGAAAAAAAGGTGTCAAAAGATTATTTTCAATCTACAAATACACGTGCCAAAAAATACATTATGGAATATGAAAAAATGTATAATTAGAAAATTATAGATCTTTCCAAGACCTTTCTACATCTATAAAGAGTTCACAATTCCGAGTTCAGGGTCAAACATTATGGTGAAAATATTAAATAGATATTGGGCTGGGTAATTTCTTAGTCCTACTATGAGAGGGACTAATAAAGGTAAGTGCATATATGATTTTACTATTAATTGGTTTGTGATATGTATCACAAACTATACTTAATCCCTAATTTGGAATGAATGCGGAATACAATGCTTATCGTGTCGGGACTTGGCTTTTTCATTAGCTCGCTGCAACATTTCATGTGCTTGCTTTTGGATGTTGTAGATTTGATCTCTGGACTTTAATGCTTTCTCAACTTCTCATCCTTCGAAGTCGGTGTCGTTCAACTGTGTCGAGGAACTAATCAAGTCGATAGGTGTCAAGGGTTGAAATACATAATTGATCTTGAATGGACTCTTGGCCGTAGAACTATGTTGAGCACGGTTGTAGATGTGATGTATGTATGGGAGGCTGTCATCCCATGTTCGATGATGCTTATGGTTGTACATGTGAAGCAATTGTACTACCAAGTGATTTACAACTTCCATCTGTCCGTTTGTCTGATGATGGAAGGTTGTTGACAAAGAAAGTCTCGTGTCGAGCTATTTCCAAAGGGTTTGCCAAAAGGTGTTGAGAAATCTGTCATCTCTGTCGAAAATAATTATCGTCAGAAGGACATAATGTTTCCAAACATGTTTGAAGAAGGGTTGGGTAGTCTATTGCGCTATCGTAGTCTTCTTGCACGGTATCAGTATAGACATCTTGGAAATTCTGTCGGCTACTATTGAAGATCGTGTCATGCTAAAGTTTGGTAGTAGGATATCTCGTCAAGTAGTACATAGAAACAGATTCCCATGGTCGACTAGGAACTAATAGGGGTGTGTATAATCCTTGTCGTCGATTCGGTGGTTTAGCAATGGCACAAACTATGCATGATCGAACGTACTTGCTGGTGTCCGATTTAAGTGAAGGCTAGTAAAAATAATTTTGGAGGATAACAAGTGTTTTTGCGACTCCAAAATGTCCTGCAGTTTTGTTCTAGTGTGCGTCCCAGATGAGCTTCTATCTATGCTCACCGGTTGGTACACAAATTTGTCGAAGATTGTATAACAAAGTGTCCTTCATGAATTAGTTGATAGTAGACAACGTGTCAGCCTGAAGTTGTCGATAAATTACGGAGAGGCCGTAAACTACCAAATACAATTGTGGCCAAGTAGTGGTGTCGTAACCCTGCATAATCATCACTGTAGATAGTAGAGTAATGTGTGGTCGGCTGAGACAATCGGCTGTGGCATTGGATTTACCTTTCCGATATTTAATTACCAACTGAAATTGTTGCAAGTAATTAATCCACTTGAGTTGTCGAGTTGTTTTTAATATCAACTGGACAGAGAAAACTGCAAAGGTTCATGGTCAGTAAGGATGACAGTTTCCTTACCAAGAATGTAGTGTCTCCATTGCTTAAGAGCTTGCACAATGGCGTACAGTTCTTTTTCATACGTCGAATACCTTCTAACAGTGTCATTGAAAGTTTTTGAATGAAACACGACAAGGTGACCTGACTGAGTGATCACTGCGCTGAGAGCATAGTCCGATGCGTCCATTTCTATTTCAAAAGGCTGATGCAATTCAGGTAACACAAGTATTGGTGTAGTACAAAGCTTGTTTTTCAGTTGTTCAAAAGCTTGTTGTTGTGTCAGTGTCCATTTAAAGATAGTTTTCCCATTTCCTTTAGTCAACTGATTCAAAGGCCATGCGATGTGGCCGAAGCCAAGTATGACTCGTCGATAGAAATTTGCTAAACGAAGAAAACTTCTTAGTTCATGAATGTTTTGAGGAATGTGCCAATATTTGAGGATATTTACTTTTTATGGGTTGACATGAATGTCTGTAGAGTTAATTACATACCCCAAATATTTGATGTTGGTCATCGCAAATGAGCACTTGTCCATGTTCATATATAGTCGATGTTGCCGGAGAGTGTCGAAGACTTATCTAAGTTGTCTGCCATGTTCTTCCCATGATCGACTGAAAATCAAGATATCGTCGAGATAAACAATGACACACTTGCCAATCAAGGGTTGTAGAAGGTCGTCCATATATCTCTTGAAGGTTGTAGGTGCATTGGTTAAGCTGAAAGGCATGACTAACCATTCAAACAATCCTTCCATGGTCTAGAAAGTCGTTTTCCATACATCAGTGGACTCGATTGGAATTTGATGATATCCCGACTTAAGGTCAAGCTTCGTAAAGAAATCAACACCTTTCAAACTCTCGATAAGTTCATCTATCTGTGGAAGAGTAAACCTGTTCTTTACTGAAATATTGTTGAGGGCCCAATAGTTGATGCATATGCGCCAAGTCCTGTATTTCTTTGTAACTAAGACAACTGGACTTCCACAAGGAGAGGAGTTGGGGCGGATGTGACCTTTGTCGATCAAATCCTGGATTTTCTTTCTAATCTCTTCATTCTCAAGAATGGATCTTCTTCAAACAGATGCGTTAGGTAATGAAGAACCATGAAGTTTCTTCACAAGATATTCAGAAACGAAGTTCTTTTGGCTACCGTTATCCACAATTAGATGTAATGGATTTCTCTGAACCCATATCAGTGTATGGAACACACGCTCTCATTCCTCCTCATCGATGATAGTCGAGGCTGTCGAAGTGGTTGATGTCAAATCCAAGAGGGTTGATGCATCTAGGTTAGATCCTACCAAGGTTTTGTCGGGCAAGTCGGATGTCAAATTTTTTTCCAAAATTGACTTCTGAGCTTTGCATTCTGACGTATCATGCCATGTTGAATTGTGATAATCACACCATTTCCTGGTAGAATCTTGTTTGTTGCGATCCTTGTCTTTCTAAAAACTATTCTTATGATAATCAAGATTTGGCGAGGTTGGCTGAGAAGGGTGCTTTGACTTGTCGAAGTTGGTTGACGACTTCTTGTCGGATGTTCAACTTGTCGGCTTGGTTACGAAACGTGCTTTTCCTTTATGTTTAGCTTCAATCTTGCTGGCGTAATGAAATGAATCATAAAGCGTAATGACAGTTAGAAACTCCATTTATTGCTGAATCAGGGATGCTTTTAAGAATCCCCCCTAGATTTTTATGTATAAAAAAAGGGCGAATCTCTCCGATATATAGGAAAATTTGAAGGCGATTTTATCAATAATATAATATGTATATATAAAAAAATTGGCGAATATTTCATTTTATTATATAATGTTGTAAAATATTGGCAAATCTTTCACTATGTTATAAGATATTGTAAAATCTTGGAGAATATTTAACTTCATTATAAAAAATTATAAAAGCTGGTGAATCTTTCATTGATTTATAAAATATTGTAAAAATAGAGGAACAACAACATTAGTCAAATAACATGAATCACATCATCAACAACAGAACATGTAGACTCACGAGTCGCAATTGGAAGGTATCAGTGAAACACACCTGCATTGACTAGATTCATGGCAAGTGGGGACTCCACTTGTTATCTCATCCCTTAATGGTCCAATAGATATGTGGGGACCTAAATCTTAACAAACCAATAAAATGATAGAACCAGACATTATGCTCGATCTTGGCCTCCACTAGCAAGTTGTGGTCGTGGAGGCTAACACAATTATGCATTGTAATTATTCCAATTGATTATTGCATTAGATGAATGTTGGTCTTGTGCCAATAGGTATACTACGATCAATGCATAGGAACCTAGTGCATAGACCATTTTTCTCTTTGCTTAACTATGTAGAGATCATTTATTTTTTTGAATAACGATAAGTATTTATAAAGAAAATATACAATCAACATAAAAGAATCGAAAAAGTGAAGACAATTAATTCATGCAACTAAAAGGTAATAAAAACATCCTTTCTCAAACCCTAAATTAATGGAAATCGACTAAAACCAATCTTGATTCAAGCTACAACAAAGGGTTAAATCAAACATCAAATGAGAACTAGAAGCATTCAAGGGACTAACACAATATTTAACCAAAATACACACAAACTTCAAAATTTGATAAAATGCTTCAAACAAAAGCAATAATCAAACCATAAAAATTTGTAAAGATATTCATGTTAAACACCAACATGGTTTCATGTACTTTAATGAGCCCATTCTTGCTTAGCGAAAGTGTTGTCAAAATACTTATTTATCCTTTAATGTTAGGACACTATCTATGTGAAGAGATAACTCCTAGGCCCAACTTTCTCAAATTCCAACATCATTTCCTGTCACATACAAGAAAATTACAATGTAAGAGATAAATATCAAACCATCAATCTTAAAATAAGCTACATGAAGGTAATGTAGCTCAAATCATCGATGTTACAACAAAAAAGTACAATGTAGAATCTATTTTTACCTAAAACACAACCTCAAATTCATATACAGTGATCACCATTGACCAGCAAGGGTAGATGGAACACCTAGACCAAAATAAGACTCAAGAAGTTTAATAGTATTTATCTTTAGAACATGGTTCTCTTGGAAGTAAAATTTAGTCATTCAAGTATGTCCTTGAGTCGTATTTAAGTAATACTCAAGCCTGCCATTGCCCTTCTTCTGTTCAAATTTCAATTCAAATCTTTTGTGTAGATCCCATTGTAAATGTCTCCCCCTCAGGATCACCTCATCATATTTCTCATGTAAATCCAAAGTCGAAAACAAAGACCTTCAATTAAGTTCGCAGGCTATCCAAAAGGATATCTTCACTGCAATTAATGCATAAGCTCTTCCATCTATTGCCGTATTATTGTTCAATAAACTAAGACATGCCATAGTACTATGGTTTATTCACATTACCAAGTTTCCAACTGATTTGACTTTAAAAGGTGCACCAAACAAAATCCTTCCAACTCTGCCTGCTTTTGAGAAGAACTAACAGCTGCCCTTAATTATCACACAGGTTGTCCTCAAGAATGTTGTTTCACTGATCAAGGAAGTCTTCAAAGAGTCCTTCAATCTGCTACCAACAATCAAAACAGTTCTAAATCATGCTAGAAAACTTAGCGAATAAGTTCATAATGTATGTTTAATTTTTTTTTCCAGTTCCGCTATCAATGGTTTAGCTCCCCCTGAATTAGGGCTTCCAAACATTCAATGAAAAAACATAAGATGCAATTTGCACATATAATTATTCAATTCACCATCTTTGTTGGTTCATTCTTCAATTGTTCTTCTCCCATTGAGGTTGTTGTTTTTCTTCATCTGTCATTCTATCTACTTCTCCTGAGCTTGTCCTTAGTCCTCTGAGATGTGATTTCTGATTCAGAATGTCATTGACTTGTCAAACGTTTTCTTCATACATCGCCGATCTTTGCTTCTGTTTGTTGGAAAGATATACTTATATAACTCTGACATGTATTTAGCTCCTCTCTGCAGTTATAGCATTCATTCTCTTTGAAGTTCCTTCCATTTGACATGAACTGGTTTCTAATTGTTGGTTCTTGTCCTGTATCCTCCAGCCAAAATTGTTGTCAGGTTGGATGTAGTTTTGCAACCTTTTAAGCAAGGATTGGGTGTTTTCTTTTTTTCACTCATTGTTGTTGAACCTTGAGGTGTTATAGAATATGTTGTTGGTGACTTTTGAAGAGTTCCATAATTTGGTGGGAATCCCATCACTCCACCTTGATATCCATTCCCCAACATGAATTCCTTGACAAAAGGAATGACAACAAAACAACTCACAACAAGTCTCTTGGAATAATGGTTATTTAATCTTGTTTTCGCATCTTCAACCTCCATATCTATTGAAATTCTCTTTCCATGCACATTTCTCTGAGAACTCAGCATTGTAGAACCCTCAGGAGAACTTGCATTCCTGTTGGGAGTAGTGATTTGGGCATACCTGCTAGTATCTATTTGACCCATTTTCTTGGCAAGAGATACCTTGTCTCCGTGGTTACATGGGGGCACTTTGCTGCAATTTCCAACAGTGACATTGGAAGATACCTATAGGAATACAAGTTCCCTAGTATCTTTAGGAATTCTGAATTATTGAGAGTTGAGTATTGGATAAATGGAATAAAACAATGAGGAAATTCATCCAACCTTTACCAAAGCAAATATGAGCTAATTCTGAGCAGAACTATGATATTGCCACCCATAAATGAACAACAATCATCGTACCTCCAAAAAATGTAACATATAGCCCTGTTTCTAACCTTCTAACAGTAGTAAGAAACATAATTTCAAGATATGGGTGACGTTGTGCATAAAAAAATAGTAAAAGGGAATTATTTCCAAGTATGTGCACATTCTAAGCAGCTTGGGTAGTGGTTTCATGTAGCAGCAACCCTAAAAGGGGTCTTCCTCGGTGGTTTCTTATAGAAGAAGCTTTTAGTGGAAACGTCCCACATTGATTGTATACCATACTTGGAAGTACCATTTCCCTTTGGAGGTTCTTTTTACACCAAAAGCCATCCCAATTAGGAATTTAAGATTATTCTATCATTTTCAATTAAAATCAAGCAATTTATAATCTAATAGTCATACATGTATATGAGACCAGCATTAGCTTGAAAACTAGACAGAGTGAATGGTACTGAATGAAGAACAACTTGTCTAGTCATCATTTTATTTTTGAAACTGTAATCAAAAGAAATAGTTTTCAATAAAAATATATTCTTCCATGAAAAAAGAAATGCATCACTCGCTCTAACATGCCTTTTCAAGGCTCAAACACACCAACAATTTCTTGACATCTAGAAAGAATGGATCTAAATTTGTCCATATAGCTCTAAAGCATCTAAAAAGAATGGCTCTACAGATGCGCGTTGTGAGTAATTTATGATTGTTATCAAGCTGCCCTTAATCTACCATTATAACATGTGTACAAATAGTCCTATGACTATCATATAACGTCCCAAATAGTGCTGCTAAAGAACTTAACAAGACTTCAAATGTCATGGAATGCTATTCTCAAGTCTAATCTTTTGCACTTTGTTATTATCAAAGACAACCATTTATCATGCTTGCTGATCTTAGACTTGTATACAAACTTGGTTATGGTTCAAAATAAGATGGGTAATCCTCCCAAGTTTTCTTCATCATTTGAATCTTCTTAAAGCAAATTGTTGGTCTGCAAATTTGTCGTAAGACTTGGAATACTATCATCCGGATATACCTGATCTTTATCTAGTTGTGTAATGAAGACTTGTTTATTCTCCTCTTTGAAAAACTTGTTTTCATGGGCTTGAGATTGCTCTTTCCTTATCCAAACTTTGATGAACCTTTTTCCTACAATATCTTGATGAAAAACATCTAAATTCCCAAGTATTATGTCCAGGGTTGTTACAGTTCCATCACTTTACTATATACTTGGCATAACAAAATTCTCTTATAGTATAAAACCCACAGACATCAGCATCGACAGAATGCCATCAAGTAGAAACTTGCATAACTTCATCCATAAATGCAATAAGTAAGGAAGATGTTCTAGCTACTAAAATAGTAGCAGAAGTGGCATAAATTATGGAATTTGAAAGCAAAGATGTTAAAAAAGAAAGAGAGCACGAAAGCACAGATGGTGAGAAACGCAAAGGTGTTTCATCTCTATTTTTGAAAGAAAATTGTTATGAAGCATGCCTTGGTTGATGATGAATGAGGTTCCCCTGGTGTTTTGCTTGGTTACTAGTTTNTGAGAAACACAAAGGTGTTTCATCTCTATTTTTGAAAGAAAATTGTTATGAAGCATGCCTTGGTTGATGATGAATGAGGTTCCCCTGGTGTTTTGCTTGGTTACTAGTTTTGTCATGGATGGATGGCTTAATTGGACTTGTAGATGATGATGATGATTCCCTACAATAGGGTTTCTTCTTATGGATTAGTATCATAAAATACATTATTCTTAGGGGCTCAAAGGTATAGGAATTCTGAATTATTGAGAGTTGACTATTGGATAAATGGAAGAAAGCAATGAGGGACTTCATCCAACCTTTACAAAAATAGATCTAGGCTAATTCTGAGCAGAACTATCATATTACCAACCATAAATGAACAACAATCTTTGTACCTCTAAAAAAAGTAACATATAGCCTTCTTTCTAACCTTCTAATGGTAGTAAGAAACATAATTTCAAGATCTGGGTGACCCTATGCATACAAACAATAGTAAAAGAGCATTATTTCCAAGTCTGTGCACATTCTAAGCAGCTTGTATAGTGGTTTCCTGTAGCAGCAACCCTAAAAGGGGTCTTCTTGTGTGGTTTCTTGTAGCAAGAGATTTTAGTGGAAACGCCCCACATTGATTGTATACCATTCTTGGAAGGACCATGTCCCTTTGGAGGTTCTTTTTACACCAAAATCCATCCCAAAAGCCATCACTATTCAACTATAGAAGGTGCATGGTCATGCTATGCTTGAACGTTGATATATGCATACACAAAATGATGTCCAAAGTATTATTGTCACCCAGTGTATCATGTTATTTCTACCTAGAACTTCATTGTTTGACTGGTAGAATTGTTGTTAACTTGCTAGTGCTTATACATGTTGTTACCAATATAGCAAGTCAAATCCTTCATACAATCATAACAAAACCTACTTAGTTTTGGAACTGTTAGGACAGAAACAATATGCTAAGTGCTAGGTCTAATATTCCTTATCGATATAGCAGTAAGTACCCCTGTCATCCAAGCTTTCAAAGTACAAGGTATAGTGAAGGAATCACTAGGATTACCCTCATCAAAATTAGGGGTAACATTATTGATATATACCTTTGCTATTGGTGGATATGCCAGAACTATTGGATCTTATACTATATATAATTCTATCTTATAGCTACAGATGTTGTTCATACTACTCGTGGTGCTATTGGTAATTCTACATGATATGGTACTGGATACACCACTAGATATGGATATGAATGAGCAAAAACTTGTTTTACAACCCTAGTTTATGCCACCTATACTATTTTCCTTGACTTTTCTTATAGGTATTTTATAGGCACTTAATATTCTATAGGTGCTACAAGTTATGCTTAATATGTACTTGTATCAACAACTAATGATGTTGGTCCTTTGACTAAATCTACCCTTGCTTCCTATGCTACTCCACGGACAATACAAAAGACATGAATACATGAATGAATGCCATACAAGTTCACAACTATGTGACTGATAATGAAACAAACTATGTGTCCAAACAGGAAAGTATCCTGCTGTGGGAGGATAGAATTATTTCCAAGCCAACAGTGCAAGAGAGTATAAGCTTCTATAATCTGTAAAGAAGCAAACTGTGTCAAGACTGAAGAATATCCTATTGTGGGGAGGAGGATAGAATTCCTGCCAGGCCTAGATGTGCAAGAAAGTATAAACTTCCATAATAAGCAAGCATGGTTTAAGGCCCAATAGCTAACCCACATGTCAGATATTCCAGTATGGGATGATGACTACCTCAGGTGGTTGAGTTGGAAATCAAACAGGGCACTAAAGCTGCCTCTGAATGTGATACAAAGAATGCCATCTCCTTCTGTCAGCAATGTAAGGGCAAGTTCCAACTATGACGAACCATCTAGACAATATAATCTGAGGGGAATCCAAATATTTCTATACCATGAAGATATGATATCCCCAGCATAAATACCAGAATTACATTTGGGCAAAGGATTCATTGCAAAAGGTAAACACCATATTTTGGCCATTAACCCATCAGAACATTTTGACAGATCAGAATCTAAAGAAAATAGGGATCCATCGATCATAAATGATTGAAGAATTATTGTCAAGGATTGAGAATTGAATTAAAATTCAACATCTTTTCCCTTCACATCAGAACACAATGTTTTAAATATATTAACTGACAATTAGGATTGATTCTTATGCAACTTGGATCCTAGCTGCAAACCCAATACCAAACAATAGGCATCCCTAGGGTGAGAGGATAGGAAATTTTGCCTCCTAAACATAGAGTTTCATCCTGTTACCCCCCTATTTGCATAGGGTGTTCACCTTATGTTTTCAGAGGAATGTCGGGTTGATTCTTAGATTTTCTAGAAATGGAAAAGGGGTAGATCTTCATTTCTAGCAATGTTGGGTCAAATTAAAACCCTAGAAAGCAATTCTGGTTTATTTTTGGAAGCCATGACAGTGACAAAAGTCATCAAACAATATAAACATAGGTGAAAAGTACAAATCTGGGTAGTTCCTCTGGGCTGAATGGGCCTCATGGACAGTTCTAGGTATGTCCCAGCCTTAAATAGTGATCCTGGGAATTGTTTCAACCATCAAACAACATGTAACCACCCTAATTCTTAAATCCAGGTGCATCTTAGACACTTCTAGGTAGTCTTAGACAATATTTCCAACACATTATCTCAACCTTGGAATTTATTCACATTTTAATAAGTAATCTACAAATTTCTATTAATTTGTGTAAAAGGGAATAACTAACAAATTTTTAAATCATAAAAGGAATAATGATTTAGAAAAGAAGAAAACACACCTCTAATCATTCTTTGATAACAAATTGTACTTCTGCCATTTTTTATGTTCTATATATCCTCTTCACGTTTAAAATGTTGCATTCTAGACAAACCTTTAATTTGTGTACACTGTGATTGACTTATGCCTAGTCTGTATAGCACCAATTAAATTTGGCTTGTTTGCATTCTACAAGGCCTGCAACATCTACTCATACAACTTAGTCATGTTCAACTAGGAAAGGGCTCAAAGCTTCCAAACCAAACAACAATTGTTACCCCCCTATTTGCAGAGGGTATTCACTAGGGTTTTCAAGGATCATTCTGGGCTGGTTCCATGGATGAGAACAACAAGAAATGGCATTGAATCCAATTCTAGATTGAATTTGAGTTGTTATGGGAAAGTGTGTGGGTAAACATTGTTATAAAACCTCAATCTAGGTTTATACAAGGCATCAAACAAGCAGTAGTCGAAAGGTGAGTAGATTGAATTATTGTTAGGTCTGTGGGCAGAGACAGAGTAAGAGAAGCAAACATGGGATTTTTTTGAGGATAGAAGTGGTGGAAAGAGTAGATTTGGGTACATTGTGGCAATCCTGGGCTCATGAAAAACCCTAGATCAAAGGCCTTGGCACATGTAAGGTCAGTTCAGGGAACATAACATAGTTAAAGATGTGGTTGTTGTTTTGAGCCAACCTAGAATTATGTTATCATAATTTAAATTTGAAAAAAATATGAATTCTTAAGCAGTTTTAAGAGTACTACAAAGAGATGAAGAATCATAACGACAATGAAATACCAGAGATTTCAACCAAAACCGATGATAGACTTTGAAGAATAGAAGTAAATCTTAGCAACAAATAGTTTGGTGTTGACATCATAAAACCCATAAAATAAGTATGTTGAATAGAAACTTCCTTGAAAATGTATGGATGCCAATTCAGGCCAAATCCAAGGTAGTATAGGTTCTACTCTTGGCCCAAACAATCTTTTCCAGAATGCCTGAAAATATAAATAACACATTTCACAAAAGCCCCTACTCGAATGCCTAAGAGTCTTTTTGTGGCCAATTTAGATATTAGAGGAATCCAAGAAAAGAGGAGTTACTATCCTTGATGATTGATATTTATGAGTGGGAGTTACTAAACACTAAATGATCTAATGAGAGAGAGGGACATAAATGTGAACATTCCTAACAACAGTCATTAATGTGAGCATGTCTAATGATAATCATTATTGTGAGCATGTGCTATCATGATTTATAATATACTTAAATGCATTTATTCAACATGTACTTCCTCCTCCTCCTAAGATCCATATTATTTCATGTTGTTTATTCCCATGTATACACAATACATTGGCAACTACATATCTAAATGCAACAATTTATTAAAAAATAGAATTAGAATGAATGTACAGTTTGTTGTATAATTAAGTTTTCCAAAGAATAAATTTACCATGTGAAAAAGTTCATCACCCCATCATAAGCCTTAACCAGTCACATGAAATATAAACTAAGTTGCCAAGGTCTACTCATTTATTATTCTTGGTATTACAATGAAATTACATCAAATATATGCCATCATATTTCAGAAGTCTCACTTTCAAATAAGGGATACAATTCCATGGTGTTCTCTCCTTGTCAAGTAGTTTCCACTATTAGAATTCATCTCACATGGTTGCAAGTCAAATCCACGAACACTATGCATATCTTCACCAATTTATCCAAATCTAAGCATATACTTGATGTTTATCAACATAAGAAAATGTAAATAGGAAGTTACTTTGAACTTAACATCCTTAGAAACCTCACAAAAACTCAAAATCTATAAAAGGGAGTGAAAAATCAAGCTACAAGAAATTTTGTATCGCTTTTGCAAATTTTTGTGTGATAGGCTCTACAGAATTTCATAATTTCATGTAGTGGTCTTGTTACTTGTAACTTGCATCCAAACTTGTGCTACTTTTTTAGTA
>LPNX011111094.1:0-41103 GCA_001517045.1 Pseudotsuga menziesii
ATTTGGTCAATAAGTTCTTCTTGTTGAGATAACGCTTCCCAAGCTCTCTCAAACTCTTGTCTTGTTCTGGCTGTATTTAGTACCAAATTGAAAAGTTGGGAAGCTATGGAAAACTGAGCCCCAAAACCATTGGGCAAATTTGGATGGATTTGTTGCGGTATTGTCATGTTTGTTTCAAAAATACAAAATCTGATGTGCATGAACAACAATGTTTATTAGCTTAGGGATTTCTTTATAGTAATAATTCAAAGTTTAATATAGACACACCACCTATATGCCTAGAGAGCAAGAGAAGAAAGAGGAAAAGAGTAAACAACATAGATATATTTCAAATAGATTGAAAAAAAGTCAACTTTGAAACTATATATTAAAACTATAGCCATTCATCTAAAAACAATAACAATTTCCATAAAAAGGAATTATTTCTTAGTAACACACGTGTTGAGGTCTTATTTTATAATGTTTTTATTGTTGAAGACTGCAAAGATACAAACTTTTATGTAATCATGTTTTGTATCAACTAAAATTGGCAAATGAAATAATATATTGTTAGATATTAGCAATATGTCACAACTCTTGCGCCTACACTTGATCGAGTCATAGTCACTGTTCTAGAAGGAGAGCATTCATTGATATCTTTAGTTTGCAGGAAGAACCATCTACATTTTCCAGGTGAAAACAAAGTCCAATATATATTGCTAAAACATTTTAAAATTTAAAAATACTTATTTCCATTATAAAATAGTTTATATATATATAAACGACCTTTTTGAGAATCTAGTTTTGAAAAACAAAGTTAACTTAGCTTATATATATATAAACGATATGCTAAAACATTTTAAAATTTAAAAAAACTTATTTCCATTATAAGCTTATAATTCTGACCATACATGATTTCCATTGTAAAGTTCTAATTTTGTCCATTTTGACAAAGTGATTTTGGTATAAATGTAAATATGAAAGAGTCTATGTATATCAATATCATGAATTAAATATGTATATCAATATCATGATTAAATAGATGTGAGGATGGAAATGATAAAATGATAGGCATGTTTGAAGGGACAACCTGTTTTTTTTAATATTAAAAAGCCTATACCACTTAGTGAATGTTGAGCCGTTAAATGAATTATTGGCTGCATCTTCTATGTACCTCCATGGTTTATAGTTTATACTGCAATGCGAGGATAATCCCGTTGAGAATTGGGCAAAGCTTTAGGGTTGGGGTGGCTGCCACTTCTACATGGAAAATGCATTATAGTTTATGGTTGTATCTTCTATGTACCTCCATGGTTTATAGTTTATACTGCAATGTGAGGATAATCCCGCTGAGAATTGGGAAAGCTTTAGTGTTGGGGTGGTTGGCGCTTCTACATGGAAAATGAAATATACTTTATACTGTAATGCGAGGATAATCCCGGTGAGAATTGAGAAAATCTTTAGTTTTGGAGTGGTTGCCACTTCTACATAGAAAATGCAACCAAGAGATATCACCAAAAAAATCAATCATTCTTAAAGCTCTCTAATAGAAGTCTCCACTATTTCATGCTTTTAAATGATGTCTAATAAATAATATTTATACACAAAATAAATTAACAAATGTAAAAGACATATCTAAATATAAAAACATTAAATAAAATGAAATTTGATAGAAAAAAACATATCTAAATATAAACATAGTAATAAAAAAAAATTGGATAGAAAGGAAATATAATTTAAAAAATTAAAAATTTTAAAATGATTTTATATAAATATATTTTGAGTTTTTTGAAAAGAATATAATATTAATAAGTATAAAAATAACAAAACCATAAATAAATTTTGAGTAACGCCAAACACATAACATAATGTTAAACCATTTTAATATTTATAAAAAATAATGTTAATATTTCAATATTATTAATATTATAAAGTATTTAACATATAAAATATGATAATAATGATAATGAATGTTAACACTCACTCAAAACAATTATAAAGATAAAGCAACACATCCAACAATGGTTGGAGGTTGCGAAGATCATAACTAACACATCACCCTTGGGTCACAAGTTCTTGTTGTTACCAAGAAATCCAACATGAATGGAGATTAAGCACGTGTTAAGGGATTCTATTAATATACTAATTAAAAACCATTGGGATTGATGGCATGCTCAATCAATGGAAAGGAACCAAGTTGGACTCTGATTTTTCTATCACCAAGTTCACATGGAACCCCAAGATGTGTTAAAGGAAACCTTCAAAACTAGGTACAAGTTGTACAATTGGCTAAGCATGTGAACCCGTGCAACATGTTTGTTGTTGTCGTTGACATATTGAAAAATTACAAGCTTCAAATTAAGTAGAAGAAATCATTCTTTGGACAAAAGTATGCCAAATGTCTTCAAGGTAAGTTGAAGAAGTATTCTTTGGAAAAATATATGCCAAGTGTATTTTTTATGTGCTTACAAATCCAAACAATGTCAAATTTATTAAAGTTGTCGCTTTCCTCAACAACGAGTCAAATTAAGACTCTTCTAGGTGGTGTAAATTTTTCTAGAAAATGCCTCAACTCTACACACATTGATCTTCCCTTGTGTCAATTAATGGATCAAAAGACTCTTTGCTAAAGCCCAAAAGCAAATAGAGTCATTCATCAATGCGAGGATACTCTGTGCATAAGCTCTATTACAAAATTAACATAGTTATTTAGTACATAAATATATTAAAAAATGAATAAATGATGATTTACAATTCTTCATAATGATATTGCATTCAACACTACACACATTACACACATTGATATAACTTTGGGTATTTCAATTATTAATATTATTATTACATTAATACATTAAATGGATTGTGATATTTAAGTGGCATACATTATACAACCAAAATGTTGGGATTCTTCCATATCAAAGTGTACATGGCATATTGCATATTATCTTACACCTTTTAATATTATCTCATTATTTCACCTTATTACACCTCACCTCATTTAATGTGTGACACTCGTTTCCTTCCCATTCATTTATAAGTCATTGTTTTATGAAAGGGCCTTTCTCTTTTCCTTTTGGAAACATTAAAAATTAAGTTTTAAAAAATATTCAAAAACTTATGATATAATAAGCTCTATATGGCATCCCCTCTTTGCAATAATGGTGCTCTCCACTTCCCACTCTTGTGGTTAAGGTTCTTCACCAATGCTTAATGTTCTAAGTGAGACTTCCACTTCTTTTTCACAATGTTGTAGTCATATCATTTTTATTTCACATATATCAACAAGGATCCACTTTTTCCACATTTGAAACTTTTGTTTTCCTTCTTCAATGTTTAAATACGACAAATCTTGTTATCATTTCATATGGATAATTGCAATTGATTGTATTTTCTAATGTAATGAAAGACACTTAAGTTGAAATAAAAGCTTATTCTTCATTTGGCTCTTCTTTTTAGCTTCAACAATAGTTGTTTATGTCCTCAATGTGCGTTTATTACATATGTTTTCTTTCACTCTTGCAATGAGCATATTGTTTCATAAAACCTATTGTGCATAAGTGAGTGAACTTGGCATTGATTATAATTAGCTAAGGCAATGAAGAGGAGGATATGTTATCCTCCCCATCATTTGTCTCATTTGTGACATGTTTGTTCCTTGTGGACAATTTAGGCTTGCTAAGGTTCTAACAATCTCACTCCAGTTGATAACAGACATAGGTAACAATAGTAAAGTAATTCTAAAGTATTGCTGGGTGTCTTTAAACCTATCGATCTATCTCCAGAGCCTGCGCTTAAAGAAATGCTTATTAATTTCTGTCAAACCATCTATCTCTCTCCACAATCTGCGCTTAATGAATGCAGATTCTATGCTTAATCGATACAGATAATACGGTTGGCACTCTCTCCAACAAGGCATCCATGTTTTCCACCGTTCAATTTGTAATAAAAAATTGAGATCGTTGATGGCACCTATTTAGAAAGGGTGTTAGCATTTTTAGCCTTGGGGAAGTTAAAATATTTTCCATTTTTAAATAAAATATATTAAATGTATATATGTTTATATATATATATTTGACTACACATTGTTGGTTTAAAGAAAACTCTCGTAAAAGCTGTCATTGTAACCAATGATGTTAAACTTTGTTACTATCATAAATGCTGCATAGTTGCAAAGTCTATTAATTTATTAAAATATAGCTTTCTCATTGTCTTACTTTTATCATCTTGACTTTTAAGTGTTGTTCGTAAACTGGGACGGGCTTCTACCTTATGCAGATTCTAGCTCTATTAAACTCGGTAGATTGTTAATTCCTATTAATGTCTTTTTCTCAAAGGAAACTTTTGAAATCCTTAATTGAATTTATAAAAGTTGATGAAAAAATATTTTATAAAAATGAAAATCCTTTCATTTTCATAAATATGAATCACTACAATGCAATGCATGTAACCATAAATAAGCTTTACTTAACAATAGCCATAAACAAACCTTTTTCCGCTATTACCATCCTATGAAGCTTTGAAAAATAGGTTATGTTTTCCTATTCCTAAAAAAGAGTTGAACCAAGACTCCCATCGCCAACCATAAACCTCATTCCTTCTCTTAACTCTTTACTTGACCTAAAATTAAACTAACTAAACACAAATTTATCTACTTGTGTAATCAAAAGTAATTAAAATTAATATTATACCAAAAGAAATAGAATCTTATTATAATAATAATTTAACCTACATTTTTTTGAATGAACATCAAAATTCTAGGTATAATTTGAGTTCCATATAATCCAAATACTTTAACAAATAACTAAGTTTTAATGCTAAAATCAATTCATTTTCTTGGACAATGGGAATTGGGCATGGCTGAGTTTCTTCATTGGGGTACCCTCCGGCATCCATCGACAATGCTCTGTTAGTATTTAATATTCCATCAATGTTTTCTCTGATAGACTCGTCGTCTGCTCACTGTCGTCCTTGTGAATTCAGAAAAGGTAGTATTCCATTAATGTTCCACCAAATCTTAGCATACAATTTTAAATGGCCCAGATGGCATTCTGCATCAAAACTTTAGGCTTTCGACCTATACCAGCCTCCAAGATATTTCATATCATATTAAATGACAAGATCCAATGCGATCGGGCAAGGCATTGTCAATTGAATTCCTGGACGAGATGATTATCAGTGGCTTCCTTCCCAATAACGCCACTTACACGGGCTGTGTCAGCAGGGTTACAGATTGACGACAGGTGACCTCCTAGACTGTCGGCCAGGGGAAACTTGTTGGAGGCTTGTTTCCTTCTCTTAACTCTTTACTTAACCTAAAATTAAACTAACTAAACACAAATTTCTCTACTTGTGTAATCAAAAGTAATTAAAATTAATATTATACCAAAAGAAATAGAATCTTATTCTAATAATAATAATTTAACCTACATCTTTTTGGATGAACATCAAAATTCTAGGTATAATTTGAGTTCCATATAATCCAAATACTTTAACAAATAACTAAGTTTTAATGCTAAAAGCAATTCATTTTCTTGGACAATGGGCATTGGGCATGGCCGAGTTTCTTCATTGGGGTACCCTCCGGCATCCATCGACAACGCTCCGTTAGTATTTAATATTCCATCAATGTTTTCTTTGATAGACTCGTCGTCTGCTCACTGTCGTCCTTGTGAATTCAGTGCATATCGAATAATATATGCCAAAGAGAATAGAAATGCAGTGGCAAAAGAAACATTGAACCTTCTGAAGAAGTATGCGTCGACATCTTATATAATGGTTCAAAATATGCTCAACGGGTTTAATAATGAGAGAGTATACCACGTAGGTGTGCTGTAGCACCCCAACAACACCTCGATCAAAGCATTATCCGGCCTTCATACCAAGGTTATGGCTCATTCCCAGTTGATTCTGTTGATTGATTTCCCATACCAAGGTTATGGCTCATTCCCAGTTGATTCTGTTGATTGATTTCCCATTTGTGTGAAGGATTGGCTGAGGAATTTCTTGAAATTAAACACACGGTTATAGCCCAGATGGCATTTTGCATCAACACTTTAGGCTTTCGACCTGTACTAGCCTCCAAGATATTTCATATCATATTAAATGACAAGATCCAATGCGATCGGGCAGGGCATTGTCAATTGATATCCTGGACGAGATGATTATTAGTTGCTGGCTTCCCAATAACGCCACTTACATGGGCTCTGTCAGCAGGGTTACCAATTGACGGCGGGTGACCTCCTAGACTGTTGGCGGGTGACCTCCTAGACTGTTGGCGAGGGGAAACTTGTTGGAGGCTTGTTGATTTGCAAGGCATTTAAAATGGTGTTTTTAAGTTTTCTCATTTCGACCTGTGCCAGCCTCTAAGATATTTCATATCATATTAAATGACAATATCCAATGCGATCTGATAGGGCATTGTCAATTGAATATGGAGGGGATGGCTTTCTTGCTGGGATGGCTATTGAATATTGAATATTGATTCCTGAAAAAACCCGCTACATAGGCTGCTACTCCCGCCGAGGATAGGTATGAGAGATTACCCATGGCTGAATGGATTTGTTCAGAAGAGGGTTATAATATTGGGAAAGGAGTTATTCCGTGGGACGAACATGGTTCATGAGTCCTCGCCCCTTTCTGAGCCTCTCATGGCTGCTGGTAATTTTACTGAAGTCATCAACGATGGGAGTTTTTCAGGAAATCATAAGGCACAGTTTCCTCTGGATGTCAAGATTCATCAGAATCCTTTGGCTAAGGGTTCTGTGAAAAGTGAAGGCAATGGATTATTGAAGGGTTGGATTCCATGGCATAGCAGAAATTGACGACACAGAGAGAAGTTGCACGAGAAGGTTGGCGAGATACAATGAATGGCGGAGGAAGAACTTGTTAGATTCATTGGCCAACTCCGACACCCAAGGTAATTTTAAGGTGGAGATGTACATGCATTCAAGCACAAGTTCATTAGTTGACAACCTATTACTTTTTGAAGACTTTAGTTTTATATTTGTTAGAGGATAATTCTATGAATTGGCCTTGTGAAACTTTCAGATGATGACTGTGCAAAAACCTCCCCAAGAGACTAACGCGTCAAGAGGGTAATTTATCAAAGCAGAGACTGCATAAATATGAACAAAAAACCTACAGGGTTTTGAATAATATAAAGACATGTACTAATTGACATAACAGGTGGAGTCCATGTTCAATCATTCCCTTACATATATATATTCTTATTTTTAGTGGTTTAAGGTTTCATGGTATATGTTTACACGTACCATTTCTTGTGTGAGGGATACTTTGTTGTGTTGAAGACCAAATCGATTGTGATGTAGTAAGATGTAGTATTTATTTCATGTCAACGGCTTAAATGTGCAGCATTCAGACTTGAAATGATAACCCTAAATCAAGATTTATGCCCTTTAGGGTTTCGAAAACATACCTCGAACTTGTTTATGGAGCTTACCTCTAAAGATTGCATTTAATAGACTGTTTAAAAAGGAAATATAGGATAATATAGCTTGTGATTCCATCTGTAATAGTGCTCCAATACTTTACACGAAACTCCAATACTGCTCCAATAGTTCACAGGAAACTCCAATACTACTTCAACACTGCATAGGAAACTGATAATTAGACTAATAAAACATTGCAAGCAAATATTGTTCATGCTTAAAAACAAAGCAGATCAAAATAGAGTTACTTGATAGTTGCCCTGTTAGGCTTGGTTGTCCTACTTCTTATTGCGTTGAGAGGCGCTCTACAGCCCAGTATGGGGGAGATCTTGTAACATGATGTAACCTTTATAACATGTCGGCAAGAAATAATAATGATAGTGAATATTATGGGAGAGATCTTGTAACGTGATGTAAAGTTAATAACGTTTGTAACATGTTGGCAAAAAATAATAGTGATAGTGAATATTATGGGAGAGATCTTGTAGCGTGATGTAAAGTTTGTAACATGTTTTCTACTATCAATGGTGTGTAATAGCTTAGTTGGCCATGGCCAGCAGAAATAATGCGAGGAGCAGGTGAATTACAATACCATCTATATTTTGTTAGTAGCATATACTAGTTTGTTTGTGAGATGGGTTTCAACTGAGTAGCAAAATCTTGTATCAATGAATTACAGTTTGGAAGAAATGGCAAGAAAGGCCATAACCTGTTGTTCTCCAAACGCTTGAAGCGATGTTGGAGCCACATTGTTTCAACGCTGCTTGCCGTAACTTCTCTCCTATATAATAGCAAAGACTCCTCGTGTGAACTTTCACTGTTTCACAGAACTATTTAATATTAACAGACAGACCAACATATATGCATGTTAACTTCGGATTTCCCATTTTGTTTTTCCTGGCCTTACTTTTCATGTTTCACAGAATTATTTCAAAAGAATTAAACTCCCCTATTCATGTATAACTCCAAGAGCACCATTAAGGAATTGAGGAGATTCTGGATTTAATTCTTTTCTGGGAAGAAGCAATAGGATGCGAACTTGGGGCGGAGGCGGAAATGAAGGGTTTCAATAAGGTTGTGAATGCAATATGGAGTATCTCTCTTCTTGAGGGAGCGGACAAAGAGCACCCTTTTTGCAACCCGCTTGGACCACGTTCACCGACTCGGTCGAGTCTGGTGTATCCTCGACTGATGGTATTTGCGGTAGGGAACGATCTCCTCATAGATCGTAGAATTTTGTATTACGAATCGTTGAAAACAACAGGTAAATATGTCGATTTCATTATGACTAAAGGTGAAAACCATGTGTTTCAGCTCTTCAATCTGCAATCTGAGAATGTGACGCTTATGTTGAAAAGCATTTCGTAATTCATCCATTCGTCCTTCTCGAATGACTGTAACAAACCCACCCAGAATATTTCAGTATGAAGAGAAAATCAAATATATGTAGCTATATACATTGTATTTTGTGGGATTGTGAAAGCTACAGGGTAATAGCTAGCTTTACCATTAGTTAATAATAAATAAATTGGAGTGCGCACGTTTATGCAATCTGATTCTGTTTATGTCGACCTTTCGCATTTATTTGGCTTATTCTTTTTATAAGATTCATCTTGGCACGATGCAGGAGTTCATGAAATCAATTAGTTGTTTCCCATAGTTATTTACTGAATGCTTTCCAATATCATTTCTCTAATATACTTTCTTATAGTTATGGCTGGATACTGTTAAGAAATTAGAAATCAATGTATATTTTTTCAAATATAATTTTTGTTTTTTATTTATTATATTGTTATATTTAAATTATCCATTTTAAATTTGGATATATCAATAGAGTCTAATATATTGACATGTTTTTTATATTATACTTAAAAAAATGATCTTTCATTAAATCCATAATAAATCTATGTTTATTTTTTTTATTTTTTTTGGGCTCAAAGGCCTTTTACAGCCCACTATAGAGGAGATCTTGTAATGTTATGTAACCTTATGTAACTTTTCTCTTATAAATGTCGGCCATAAAAATTAAAAAATAAAATATTTAATTATCCGCAAAAAAATTGTCCCCCACAAAAACAACACAATTTGGGGGAGATGTTGTAATGTTCTTACTTACCAAAAAAATAAAAAATTGAATTATCTGCAAAAAAAATGTTGGTCGTGCACATGGTTTTAAAACCATGTGCAAGGCCTCCTAAACAACCCATGGTTTTATTGTGCATGGTTAAGGAGGGTCTAGCAATTGATTTTAAAACCATGTGCAAGGCTTCCTAAACAACCCATGATTATATTGTACATGATTTAGGAGATAGTTGCAAATGGTTTTAAGACCATGTGCAAGGCCTCCTCAACAACCCATGGTTTTAGAAGGGCCTTGCACATGGTTTTAAAACCATGTATGGGGAAGATGTTCTAATGTTCTTTCCTAACAAAATAAAAAATAATAAAAAATGTTATGTCGGCCATAAATAATATTAAATATTAATAATAAAAATATTATATGTCGACCTTAAATAAAAAGATGTTGGTGTGAATCACACCAAAGTTGATAGTTGAGTGCAATAATTAAAAAGAGGTTTGCACCTCCAAAGATTTGATCCCTCTCGGCGCTTAGTAGAGCCTAGGATTTGGATCTACGCTGGTATAGTCGTCAAACCCGATGAAGGAGAGAGAGTGAAGCTACACGCGTCGTTCAATCCCAGAACTGTAACTGAACTCTAACGAACTATACGCGGAATGACTCCATCCTGCCACCCACGCGTCATGCTTCGCAAGGGGAGCTACACGCGTCATTCAAATCCCCAAACTGTAACTGAACTCAAATTGAACTCAAATCCACTCTTAAATCCGTAGTTTAATTAGTTTAAAGATCAAACGACAATCAAATAAATCCCGACTGTACAAATGTCAAAATATGGTGAATCTTGATGATCCGCTCGAGCAAGTCCGACTCCCAAAATATCAAATATATATGCCTATCGGCCGTAATAAGTCATTTGTTACTTGTTTTCTTTTTCTAATTAAATGTGTTGTTAATCATAAATTACTCGTTATCCTTGCATCAGCTTAGAGTTATGAACACATTAATTAACAATTATTCATTGATAAATTATTATTTATTTTTTATATTTTTTAATAGTTGTTTAATCAAAATTTAGAAAAACTGCCATAAAAATCAATCTGATAGTAAACTTTTGTGATTGTCCTACAATCCTGAAAACAACATAGACTATAATTTTTGCAAATTCTAAAAAATACACCTGTAAACATGAAAAATCGTCCTTCACTCCCAAAATCCCGACTGATCTGTTAGATCTCAAGCAAAGATACAAAAAATTAAAGGCGTGCGAAGTTCTAGACATATCCATGTTGCCTGTCTAAGCTGAATCTGTATATTGGAAGCTGCATCAACTGCGTTTCTTTGCTCCCATCGAAACTAGTTCTTAAGAGTCTCTCTCAAATCTGTAGCACGGTTTCAGAGAAGATCAAGCTTCCACCGTTCTAGGTCGAGGAAGCGCTCTCTTGCATTGCAATATTCCTGCAAATGGTTGGGCCTCGATGTTTAGATGGTTGGTGTGTGACATCAAATCTGTGAGTGCGATGACTCCTCTACATTACCAGCAATTGAATCTAACTAGAGAAGGCCGTAGATCGTGAGCTTTTCTACTCAGCACACCGTTTGTTATCTGTTGGACTCCAAAGCAAAGCTATGAAGCACCAACAAACCCTCGAGCTCTTGGTTACTTTTCAGATTCTCGCTTAAAGGAAGATGTCAAGCATGGAAGTGAGAAGCACTGGTCTTAAGTGAATTACTCCGTGCAACCCGGTAAGCCCTTTCAGGACCTTACCTACCCTCGCCGCTATCTCAGGTAAGTGAGAACCTTCCCCGAGCTACGAGGATAACCTCCCCTGTGTCTTGCGGTAATAATTCCTCTCCCATTACGACCTTTCCACAATGATGTTGTCCAAAGGTCAATTTCTTCTGCTGGTCAAACTGCACGTAAAATTTGCTGAAATAACTTAGTATGTAGGGTAGGGCCGGGCGGGCTTAAACCCCAGATACGATTAATGAATTAAGATGCCAATCCATTGGGGAACCAGGAACTCAACTAACACTAAGGACTTTTCATACCGGGGTATTTACTAGTGGATTCCACTAAAGTTGTGCACTTAGTAAATGGGAAATAGGTGGTGGGTGCTCATAAGGTTGGGGTGGCGCGAAATCCATCATTGGCTAAACAATTATCTGGTTACGCCATTTTGGGGTTTGCTTTAACCCAAGCTATTGCATTGTTTGCCTTAATGATGGCGTTTTTTTATCTTATTCGTATTCCTCCTAAGAGCTATGAGAAGCACATCTTACTAAGAGCTCATCTCCTAATACTCTTTCTACTCAAAGTTCAGGGAACCGGAAGCACTTTAGATTTACTCTAGGGAGACCGGAGACATTAGTTCTCGGGGCGCTCCTCAGCTTTGAAGGTAAGAGCTATTTGTTGAGCTGCAGAGTATTTAATGTCGTTGTAGAAGGTTTGATGACCCCTGGATATCTAGCAACTCAAAATCCAACGCAATGATCATCAAGCTTGCTGCAACATTAAATAAGGGCATTAAATGCTCTGCAACTTAATAGATAGCTCTTGACAGATAATGATGGCTGGCTGTCCGCTTTGATAGATAATGATAATGACCCGCTGTCAGCAATGGTTTTGCTGTTGATGTGTGTCAGGCGCAGAAGAAGTTGGATTTTGGGCTTTTGTTAACTTTCACTGGCATATAAGACAGACAGGCAGGGATTGTACCAGAAATGTTCGCTCTCAGTCTCATAACCGCGGTTAGTTCTTTGGTTAGGAGAGAAAAACAAAAACAAAAAAAAAATTGTATCTATTGTTTTTTTATATTATACATTGCCTATTGAAAGGAAGTCACTATGGAAGATAATCTCTTCTTATTGATTGTTACACGCAATCGTTAATAATTTATCAGTGATCGTCATAACACCTTCAAGCAGTAAAGTAGAAAGGAAAATGAAAGTGAAAACAAAGAGGGGTCGGGGGTTGTAACTTTAAGATCCAAAGATGATGGATGTGCCGTTTCCAGGATTGGTTCAATTTGAATCCATCCTTACCATTAAAATTATCGAAATGTTTTTCAATTTTGAAGGCTTTTTTTAATGAGATAAGAAAAGTACTGAGATGTCTAAGTAATTTATAGTCTTGTATAATAATAAAAAATGATATTCTAACAAACTTTCTGCATGTCCAAGTCTATGAGTCTCTGCAATAGTTTGTAATACTTTTCAAAAATAAGCTCTACCAAACTTGCACTGCCAGCTTAACATCATTCACCTCATATGGAAGAGGTGTGGCTGTCTTTAAAACAATATATGTAAAACAAATTGCACCTCAAACTACCTAGTTCACCATACAGCCGTAGCCTCCTCTACTCTTACGTGTTGATGGTTTGAGTTCTCAGCAATGCACCATTCTTCCGTTGTGCATAGGTAACCTCAATTGAAGTTCATTTTAGTGAACGAACCAACATGTTTTATATATAGACCACACTTACAAAACCAAGCTTGAATCCACATAGCGGTGAGAGATCAACGAATCCATTTCACAGGCAAAGATAAGCGTTCCGGTATGAGACTTTATACTTCGTCCATGTTTATATGTGTAAATGTGCAATCAATCTCGAAAGTGGGATAGACCTACCATACAAACCCCTTTTAACTTTTCCAATACCATTTGGTTTTCCAAAGTATATACCTCCAACTAGCACCAAGCGACGAGTTTAGGGTTTCCACTAGTCAAACAAGTGGCGCACCACACTTTTCAATGCATCTTTTCAAAACAAATTCCCATGTCTTCACGAATTAGGATTATGATATGCAACAAACCGTCTCAGTCCTCAAGAGCTCCACGCGCATTCTACATTATACAGTCTTTAAAACACCTAGCAATCTTCACGTTGGGTTCATGAGAGAGAGCCCATGCAAGGCAAGTTGCAGCATTCAAGACACACAGATCTCACACCCCAAAGAACTTACAAGCTCCCTCGATTTTTCAATAACGAGTATTGCATCTGGAGTGTGTTCCAAGAGTATCTCCAACTAGTTTATCTAGGTTTCCTTCCTTTGTTATTTGGCTCATGTGCGTGTGTCCCTCGGCCTGTTGGATAGAGGGGGAAGTGTCGACATAAATCTTTCAAACTCCCGCTTCCTTTCTTGGAACTTAACAGAGAAATATCGATCCCGCAATGAAATCCGGGTAAAATACCCTAGCAATTGCATAATTAAACTCATGAAAGCATATATCTCAATGGCTCACGTTCAACCAACAACCAGTAAGTGCAGAAAGAGATCAACAAATACCTTCAAAGCAACAAGCATTTGGAAGAGGATTTGTTCTTTAAGCAGCTTCAACGCAACAAATGTCTTCACTATGGTATTCACGCACTTGGAGTCTAAGTTAGAGCAGAGATGGAGTTCTTTAAACTTTGATGGCTCGCGTTCAGCGCAGAGAGTGAGTTGATTAGCGTTCACGCCTTTGAGGAGAGAGTGATATTTGCAACCTCAACTTTCCACCGACTCCAACTTGCTCGAATTAGGTTTTTAGAGAAGGCAGAGAAAACGCTCGAGTATAGAGAATATGCCGTTTGCATGTATGTGTACGTAGGTCTCAATAGAAAAATGCTGAAGGAATAATCGAGATGCATAGAATGGCAAAGTGAAC
Source organism: Pseudotsuga menziesii (assembly GCA_001517045.1). Lineage (NCBI taxonomy): Eukaryota > Viridiplantae > Streptophyta > Pinopsida > Pinales > Pinaceae > Pseudotsuga > Pseudotsuga menziesii. The sequence continues at coordinate 14,159 of LPNX011111094.1, forward strand.
AATTTTGGCGAAATCTCTGCATAATGGCATAGGCTTTTGCATACGCCACAGCATCATAATAGGCTTAATACCATTATTAGGCATAAATCCAACTACCATAAAATAAATATATATATATATATATTTCCATTAACAAATATACAATATATAATATATATTAGTATAGATTCATTTTAAATTTGGATTTATCAAGCATAGAGAGGGACCCAGCTTGTTAAGGGACCCATGTATTTTTTACCATTTGGATCACTCTCGGTAATTTATAGATACCGGTTTAAAATAGATCTATGCTAGTTTAATTATTTTATATTTTATGCTAGTTTTTTTAATATTTTTCATTTATGTGGCTGGCATAAGGTGACTATCCTAACATGATCAAGCAACCAAAAGGATCCATGTCACGTCCCCATCCCTCAGACCGACGAAGAGGACGCGACGAACACCACAATAGCCGAGCAAACAGCCCCATGAAAATATACAATCCATCAATGCTGAAAATTTAAAGCTCAACATGATGAATAACAGGGATGCTAAGACATACAAGCAGATGCATAATCCAGCATACAGAGATTCATAATTCCTATGACCCCAATATACAGCGGAAGCAACACATATACATTTTTAGCATTTAACATGTTCATCATAATTCGTAGAACAATAGATATAATTGCAGAGATGAAATATCAACGGTACTTATCTTTTGATGAAGAGTTCACCCACAACTAGCTACGTCGCTGCAACGTTCCACCCAACCATAGGCCAGCGTGCTCATCAGTCTCTCAGCACACTGCCACCCCCGAGCTGAGCATGATTCCTCCAAGGATAAGGGTCAATGCAGGCTTACACATAGCCAGGGGTCACAATCAACCAAACCAACACCGTTGGGTTTACCAGGCCTTCAACAATCGGCCAAGCCAGCATAGTCAAAAGGACAACCACTGCATACCAGCAGCAAAACAACCCTTCACAGCCCTGTGAAGAAGTAAAGACGACCAGGGATAATCCCAAGCAAACGATGAGCATAACTCAAGCCCACAAGGAAACACAGAGTTGTTCTTGGCCCTACCGTGGCCAAAACAACTCGGCTGCAACCCAAACCATGGTCCTTCAGCAGACACAAACACACAATGAATGATAGCAGCGGTACAGAGTCCAAAACAGAGGAAACTCAACCGACAGATTGGAAATCAACAGTGGCCCAAACGAATTTGAGCACCACAATCAACAAAACGTGGGGAAGACAGCAACCCCAAAACACAAGCAGTGAACACGGCTCACAACATGGGAAAACGACCCCAAACAGTCTGTGTGTGAGGGAACTTGCACTAGACCACAAAACACAAAGGAAAACATATACACGGCCACAAATCAGTAAGGAAACTTACACACCATCCCTGAGTGTAGAAATGGCTCTTGCACCCGAAAACCCTGAGTGACAGCCACGATTTCACCCATTCCCTGTGTGAGGAAAACCAACCTGCACGTGAGGAGAAATAGCTTCGCCTATGTGCGCGAATCAACCATCGTGAGGAAACATAATAAAGAATACCCTATGTGCGCGAATGAACAGAACGACGGTGCACAGGAGGAAGCCGAACTCATCTCTGCATGAGACATCCACAGACCAAATCCTGCGTGAGGATTAACAGGAAATAGGGAGAAAACCCCACAGACCATGGCGAGAATGGAGTCATGGGAGAGTGGAATGAAGGCAGTCGTGGGTGGAGTGGGCATGTGGGAAAGGGACTGACAGCCCTGCCACCCCACTCCCAAGGACAATAACTGCCCCAACCACTAGCAGCCATAACTCCTCAACTACTCTCCAAAACAATAAAGAGGTTGACAAGGGAAGATGGCGAAACAAAACAAGGTGGCAACATATGGGTTTTTCCCCCATAAACCAAAGTTTGAAATCCCCCCACCCCTTATCCTTTGGAACCATCCCCTTTTCATTCAACGTTGCACTGCCATAGCTGGTTGTGGTTTTAGTTTTATTTGATGTGCGTACTTACATGATGCCAAATTATAATGTGCCAAATGGCACGATAAACCATCGGCAACTATCCCCATTGCCGAACACACACAACCAAATCGATGGTGGGGATTTTGCCTTGAGCTCCTCACCACGATTAATTAAAATATATACATCATGCAAATGGGGTCAAAACCGGGGACATTACAATCCAATTTTTTTTTAGGTTTACATTTTCATACCATTTGGATCTCTCTCGATACTTCATAGATTTGAGTTTAAAATGAATTTAAGTTAATTTATATATTGGGTTGAGCACAATGCATTGAAGTTTATATTTTCAAGTGGTCTTTTAAATTTCTAAATGAGTGTTCACTAACTTTAATAGATTAAGTTTCAACATATAACATTACATTCAAATATTTTCATTTTTTGTATGTAATAAATTATTAATATTGAAATATTACAACAACCAATAATGTAGATTTTAAAATTATTAAGAAATAGTGTTTAAATATATATTTAAATGCATATCAAAACAAACTAAAATATAAGTCATTCAAGTCAATAATTAAAACAAATCATTTAAATACAGTAGGTGAAATACACTCCATGATCATTATCAATGAAATATTAATAAACTCATTATGATAGGAAAACATTTACATCATGTCATTATCAATGAAAATAATGAAATATTAATAAACTTTATATATATATAATTTTGTAAATAAATTTTTTATGATATTCTAAATTTATAAAATGTTCTTTTTAATCTTTTTAAATGTTTTATTAATATATTTTATTAAAAAGATCAAATCAAGTTTTATGTTTGATACACATACCTTAAATTGTAAAATTAATGAAAATTTGTTTTGTGAAAACATTTTTTATTTATATAATATGATAGAATGCAAAGTTTAAAAAATTGAGACTCCTAATTGTGAATAAGGTGGTACAAAAAATTTATGTTATTGAATCTGTACTATACCTTACAAGTGGTGATAATTTCATTAGAGGAAATTTCAATTCAAAATGGGCATTGCTTTAAATTTGAAATACTGTATAGGTCTTAAAAAAAAATTAACATAAATTTAGCGATAGCTATCATAAAAAACTACTTTTTTTGTTGGTATTTTCGACATATCTCCGTGTGTTTTTACTCAAATTTCGAGTAGGAGCTCTCCCTCAATGTAGAATTAAAATATGCATCCAACGAGTACCCATGGTGCATACTTTTAACGGACCTTGCTACCCCAAAAACAAGAAATACCTGAAAAAACATGATGGTGACATCATCATCATGTTTTTTTCTGGTATTTCTTGTTTTTGGGGTAGCGATGTCTGTTAAAAGTATGTAGCGTGGCTACTCGTTGGATGCAGAATTTAGTTTTGCATCCAACGATCTCTCTCAATTGAAATTTGAGTAAAAACACAAGGAGATATGTCGAGAGGATAAAAAAATTCTTACTCCAAAATTAATAAATATTATTTTATTATTTTCGTTAGAAGACCCATTTTGAGTTGAAATTTCCTCTAATGGAAATTCTAATTCCATGAAAATAAAGTTAAAAATGTTAATTAAAAAAAAAAACTAAGCCAAGTGGCTACAAAATAAGTTAGACTCATTTTATTGTTTTACATTTACATAGAAAGTGAATTGTGATTTAAGGGTTTCCACTTCTTAAAATTCATTAATTGCAATCTCAAACATAGAGCACATCCATTTAAAAAATATCAACCAAATTAATTACATAGTTAAAATTTATTTATGTGTGTATTCCAAGAAAAAAAAACATACTTTCCATTTGAGATAAAAATAAAATACAATCTTGAGGTGCCAACTTTGAGATCCATTATAACTATCATTATCAACTAGAGTCCTCCCCTAAAAAAATCGAGTAACAAAATGCCCCAATAGTGTCGATTCCATGCATGTAAGTGAGTGGATAGCCATATCAAACCATAGCTAACAATAATCGTAAAAGATCATACATATTTGTAGAGACTTCGACACCTCCTTTGTACTCTTCAACATGTATAAAACCAAGTTCCAAAAGCAAAGCTTGTTTTCAAAGACTCTTTAAAAGTATTCAACTCTTGAAACATATGAGTATAACTCACCCACTTAAACGCACCATTGATCTCTTTTAGGTGCATTGCCAAACGATGAAACCTAGTAATGCGGAACTAAATTTATCCTTTCATCCATTTAATGGTCATGGAAGAATCACCGAAAACTTGAAGCTATGTTAGATCCTTCTCCTTTGTGGATTTCAACAAATAAAATAGAGCATAAAACTCATCCTTGTTATTTGTCCCCGATCCCAATAATTCCTTACCATTGTAATAGTTTGCATCATATAGATACATAACATAACCAATAGTGCAATGACTCTTGTGTCCCCAACATGCCCCATCGAAGAAACTCCATGCTATATCCTTGTTCACAACTAATTCATCGGTGTAGTGGTCAAATATAAAAATAGGGACCTATTTGTAATACCTTAGCAAGGAAATCACTTGAGAGGAAACTTTGAAATAAGGGGATTGTTTCTCCTAAAAAATATGGGCATTCCATGCGAGGCATATGTTCTAATTGACCAAGTATGGAATCAATCGAAATTCTTTGAGATCATGATGGGAGCAATAAAAACAAAAAATACTCAACCACATTATCCCTATCCCACATGTGCTTAAAATTATTTTTTTTCTCAATCTCATTCCAAACCTAACGAGAATATGACTGCTGGAGGAAAAGATGAACATTTTTTTCCTCATTATCCCTACATAACATACGCAGTCTTGGACCATGCTTATTTCTATGTTATAATATGTATCTTGTTAGGACTTGCCTATTCAATATCATCCAAAGGAAGAGTATACTCTTCAGGGGGGCTACAACCTTGCATAGTTTCTAACACTACCAAGAAGTCTCTCAAATATCTCCATCATTAAATTCCAAAGAACCAAGTTTAGAGAAATATCACCCCCCTATTCAATTGTAACCCTAGACAATCTCTCCATCCTCTTCATTTATCCCGACATGAGACTTTTGAAGCTCCATTAATAAGAACCTATCCCAACACTAGGCCCATTCATCATCCAATCCTAAATCATGATATTGAAGCTATCCTTGCCTCCACAAATATGTAGTCAAGGGAGTGGTGAACTTGTTTAAAGTGCACTAGCCCCCTTCTTGAAATAATTAAACAAGGTCAGTAGGACGAAGGATATAAGGGCCAAAACCCATAATAGAGTCAACTCCCACCCTTTTAAATGAATTGAAATCTAGCTTCCGTGATAAGTATTATTCAAGAAATAAGAATTCCATGGTCAGTGCCTTCCATTGATTCAAAAAAAAATGTATAGACTTGCTTCATCTTCTAATCTAATCAATTACTAAACTTGGAGCAATATAGTTTGCTACCAATATCCTCCTCCAAAGACTATCCCAAGTCAAGAAAATCAACAATGATTTAGCTGAAATAACTTGATTGAACTAGAATATATTTTTGACCCCCCAACCACCTTGATTTTTTAAGGAGGCAATGATGTTCCAACAAGCTAAGTCACAAACCTTGGTAGTCACAACTACCTTTATAGGAATAATTGAAGAATTTTTTTTGAATTATAACAAGAGTACCTTTAGGAATGTGATCCATAAGGTTCCAATAAATAGGGATGGCCTCCAAGATGAATCTAATAAGCGCAAGTCTCCCTGCATGAGATCACCCTTTTCTCAATCTTAGCAATAAGCCAATACTAGTATACTTTACCATACTTATTGGGTTTGAGAGTGTAATCCATATATTTTATACCTTCCCCTGTGCTATGAACATAGTAGGGAAACACCCATCCCACATATTCCTCATGTGCTCACTCTCTTCAGGGAAATACACCATAGACTTACCAACATTAATTTCCAAACATGTATCCAAACAAAAATATAAACATTATCCTTATAATGTCTACCCTCCTTTGAGAAAAAACAGAATAACTTTACATCATCAACAAATAACAAATGAGTTAATTGATATCTTCCACTGAAATATATCCCTTGAAGTTTCCTCTATCTTCTAGTAGTGAGAAATTTCCTACTCAATCCTTTAGTGACTAATAGGAAGAGATAGGGGGTGAAAGGGAACCCCTATCTCAATCTCCTATAAGGATTAAAAAAAAAACCTAAATCATTGATTAAAACTGCAAATGAGGAGGATGTTAAAAAAACCACAATCCACTATACATTAGCCAAACTAAAACCCACATGAAGTAAGAAGAGTCTCAAATAAATCCAACATGATTTCCAATAATCTTTAGACAAGCCTAATTTAATGAATCTAATGGGTTGAATATGAGAAGTTTGGATCGAGTGCATGTATTTCTGGGATGAGCCAATGCCAGCCTTATGTATCAACCTACCCCTTATGAACCCAAACAACTATATGGAGATAACCTTGGAAAGAAGTGGCTTGAGACGAGTAACAATCACCTTCAAGATTATCTTATATATACAATGATAGAATGAAATTGGTTTGAAATCATCAAATGTATTAGGACAATCCACCTTTGGGATCAATGCCAGGAAAGTTGTATTAAAAATTCTAGTCATCTTTCCTATCAATCGAACCTCTTCTACCACCTTTAGAAGGTCATGACCTAAGAGCTTGAAGAATTCTATGAAAAACTTAGTTGACCACCCATTTGGTCTAGGGATCTTGTACTTTTAAAAGGAATAGAGAATATACTAGAGTTATTCTTTATACATTAGCTATTAAATTTCCTCATTCTATTCTTCCTCAACCAACCTCGAGATAATTCTCACCAACTTCATGATATCCTTTCGATTGGAACTATCTTGTTCTTTGTAAATAGTGTGAAAATGCTTTATCCTCAATCTAGAAAGGTCATAAAATCCACAAATCTTGTAATGTCCCTCCCAAGTGACATATTAATGTTGTGTGTCCTAACCCTACATGGTTCTAGCTTAGGAGGGTTTATTTGTAAAAAATAATAATCATACATATGCAAATACTAGACTCGGATGCAATGTCTAAATTTTAATTAATAATTATGATGTTTTTAATAATTTCTATGCTAAGTAATGCACTAGGTGACAAGGAGGGCGCATGAGGCCAAGTGGGCCATGAGTTGTCAATCGGAAAAGGCAACTTAGAGCTAATCAAGAAAAAATCCAAAAAGAAACCAAGCAAGAATATAGAAGCCTGCCAAATCAGTCAGAAGCGAAAAGGTAGGACAAAGAAGGCAACTGCAGAAAAGCTATCAAGATGAAAAGCATGAAACTTTTGGAGAGCATAGTTTCTAAAAGAGAAAGAGGCAAGTCAATCTAAAAGGTAGGAGGGCGCAGTTTCTAAAGCAGTAAAGGCAAGTCTTTCAAAAGTGGGCAAGTTTCTTCATTTCATTTATGAAGGCACATTGGGAAAGGGAAGTGGGATAGCTATGGAGATAATTTGACCTTGAATCCTAATATTTCTATAAAACAATGATATCACATTACAATCACAACTTTTTGTCATTTGAATTTTTTCTTGAGTGCTCTACTACTCAATGGTTTATTGATGTAGCTCAATTGATATTTTGGGAGATGTGACCCTTAGCATTCTTGTTCTATCTTTGTTCATGAATATGGTTCAACCATTAATTGATTTTGTTTGTAGCTCCTGAAGTCATCCACAAGTCTATTCGAATTCTCTTGCAGATATGGAGAGTCTTCCATCCAAATTTCAAGATCTAGCAAGCATTTTCTTCTTTTCTGAGCATGGGAGATAGAGTCATGAGTGGGAATTAGTGGATCTCAGGCATGAATGATAGTATTTCAGGTATATTTATCATATCATGAAGTTCTCAGTCCTTGGATACATCTAAGGGTTCGAATCTCCGAGTCTCTCATTGATTATAGCTTTTAAATGCCTTGGATTAATGTGCCTGATTAAAGAATGCCATATAAAATATTTATGAGAGTTATTTAGACATCCATTGTTGTTATTTGATGTTAAAAATATGCTCTATAATTTTCATAGCAATCTGAATATTCATGACTGAGTTAAAAATTACATGGTTTTACTCAACCTTGTCTATATTTGCACCTAGAATTGACTAGTTTTACTATATGATGCATAATTCAACGGTATATTTGTATCTAAATTCAATGATTATTGTTCTTATATGTATTTAACATGTTTATATAAGTATCCAATGTTTGAAATAGTGAATTTGTAGCCTCCTTCACCTCTTTGGAAAAGCCAGAAGTTGAAACTGGTGAGTTGTCCTAAGAGCTAGTTTCACATTTGAGACCTTTAGAATCATTTTAAGTTGTTCCTGATATGTATAAACCTGAAAATAATTGTATATACATTCATAACATATTTCTAGAATCTTCCTAAGCTTCTCTTAGCCACTAGTTTCTTAGAAACTGCTTGGTATAGGTTTTTGTTTGCATCGGTTAGGACTCCCAGAAGCCTGGTAGTAGACTTCAGCCTGGATGATGTTCAAAATCTAAATGGGCCCACCATCCAAGTGCTTAGTAACCTGAAAAATTAATATCCTTCCTTGCCTTACTGGTCTTATCTAAACCCCAATTTATTCCATCACTAAGTTTGCAAATTTCCACTTGTCAGGTAGTTTGTCTTGAAGTTTTATTGCATAGAGTTAGTAAGCTTGGATTTTGATTTAGGTTCATTACAGTGGTATCAGAGAAATTTCCCCCCCTTCTATGGAAAGTAAGATCCAGTGAAGAAATATTGCAAATGACTAATTTAAGTTGCAACTATGAGGCTCCTACCAGTGGTAGAAGAAGACTTTAAAAAGTATGAAGAAGAAACCCTCTATGTCGATGGAGGCCTACCAAAAGTTGAGGAGGTTGAATTTTACTATCCATCATATAGAGAAGAGATCAGGGATGAAAATTCAATGGTTAATAAAGACTTGACCAAGGTGATATAAGCATGTGAAAACATGCCTTGCTGCTACCAGGGGTATCTAGCTTTGGGTAAGGAGATTTGTGCAAACATTTCTTTCAAAGAATATATTTATCTCAAGTATGGATTCTAGACCAAGCATGTTGATGACAATTATTTTAATAGAAACAAACCATCCATGAAGGAAACAAGTCATTCCACCTCTCTGAGTAAAGAGGGAAAATAATATATCCAAAGATCTTTTGGTTCTATCTAAAGTAAGGAAGAGGAAAATATCAAGCACAAGTATGATACGAGTTCTGATTTTTGCAGCAACCATGTTTACTTGCATACACATGATCTATTAGAGGATCAAAAGATTTCACTTGCATATGAGGGATGCAAAATGAAGGAAAACTATGGGTAGAGTAAGTCACTACAAAGGTGACTGCAGTGGAGAAGAAAAGTTCCATGAAGAGGAGTGTGAGTTAGAAGAAAACCAGGAGGACAATGTTGTCAATGGTGGTAAGACATGCTTTGGATTAGATCCAAAAGAAGGACATATTGCATATCTAAAATCACCATTTGAGCTTCAAAATGAAGCAAAATACAAGCACACGTCAGTTGGATGTGAACCAAAATATTTGGTGGACGATCAAGCTACCATAGCTCCACCATATGAAGAGAAAAATATGATGCAAAGGGATTAACACAATTCATATTTTTGTATTGCCTTGTATCATGATGAAGTTGCAGAAACATTAGAGGAGAGGATTAACATGAGTGAGCATCCACATCCCACTATCATCATTGAGAAGATCCATGAAGCAGAGATATATAAAAGGGAGCAGAAGTCATTGCAAGATGTTGGTAGTGAAGGAGAAGGTTTGTAAAAGAAGAACTAAACATTCAAGCCATGGTTAGTAGAACTTCTACTGATGGATGTTCACCTCTCTATGTTGGTGATATAGAGATTCATATTGAGGATATGGATGCAAGTACCCATTCCTTTGAGCATGAACATGAAGACCTTGTAGCAGCTCAAAAAGAACCAAGATTAACTTTCACATCACCACTAGAGTTTCATGAAGTTGATCCAAGAAAGAGGGAAGAAGAAGAGGTTAATTTGCCAGAACTTCATTTTCTTGCATGGCCACTAAAGATGAGTGAGTTCAAGATCAAAGAGGCCCTACACACTCTCCATGTCACCCATGCATTGATGACAAATTTATGTTGGAAGTTTTGAGGAGAAATATTCCATGGAAGACATGGAGAAGTTTCAGAAGGCTATCACAAGCATCAAAGGTAGTTTTATCCATTTTCTTTCTGATAGAGAGAGTTTGCTTGATTTTTTTGAATTGTTTCATGGTGCATCCTTGAAGGATGAATAATAAATTTTCAAGCTCACACAAGATTTGATGACCACCCAAGATTCCTTGAAGAGCACTCAATGTGCATTCTAAGAGTCCAAGATGGACATAGAGGAACTTCATGAGAAGTTGCAAAGATCACACCCACCCTCCTACACACAATTCAATGACCATCCTCACAAGGATGATTTCATTCTTGATCATATGGAGGAACCTTGTAATATGGTGGATCATGACATGCATTCGTTTTTGCATGTGCTTGAGGAGTGTGCATACAAGATTGATGAGAACCAAACACTTGATATTTCCCAGAGAAAACTTGAGTTGTTTTTTGGAGAGAGTTTCTTCTCCATGGAAGACTTAGATGAGCTCACCTTAGTTGGACCAAACAATGATGAATAAGATGTAGCCATAATTTTGGAGGATTATAATTTCATAGATATGAGGTTGGTTAACAATTATTCACCCCACGTGTTTAATTAAACCACAACATTTGGGGATGAAAATGAGGAGTAGGAGTATCCCATATGTGTTTATGATGTCTTGATGGATGCACCATTCCCTTCCCAGCAGAAACATAGGCATCCACTTGCATTCTTTTATGCCTCCTTCATTTACTTGCACCCATTGAGTGTACCTGCTGGCAGAGAGTTGAGCCATTGGAGTTGTGCACTAGTTCCATGCTTCGGGGATCATAAGATTTCTCTAGATGAGGAACACTCATGGATGGAGAAGAAACATAGGAACATGTTTCTGCAATTTGATGTAATTCATCCACATATGGATTGGGTGGAAGATTACGTGTCACACATGGAGTCTTGTTGCAGAAATATTTCTGCTCATAATCGGTGGAAAGAATCTAAGAAACCAAGCTTCCAAGATAAGTTATTGAGACATTTATATTGAACAAGGTGGCATCTATGGATGAAATCTACATATTTGTATGGATTCTTGTACCCTTTAAACAGTGGAAGAGAGTTGAGCCATTGGATATGTCACATAGATATTTTGGTTTGAGTGTCTTTCCATTCCCTTGTTGGATGAGGAGGCACATGTTTGTATTTCATGCTTGCATTCTCGAAGATCCTTTTCATACATCATTTTATTGTGAGCATCCTGGGAATCCTTGTTTTTTGGATGATTCCTACCCTTCTTGTGGTTGGACATGGTATTTTCACCATTGTCACTTGAGCTTCATTGATTTAATAATTGATTCTTGTGTTCATTAGGCGCACAAGAACCTTCCTAGAAGATTGGAGAGACTTGTTTGGATTTGGCCTCACCTTGGGGACATATATTTTATGATGGATAATCTCTCTATGTTTCAGCCTAGCTTGGAAGGTGACATAATTCTATGTCACCTACATGATCGAGTCATTCTTCATGATGTTATTGATATCCTTCATAATACCTTTCATGGTGATGGTTTCTTCATGGTGTTGATGATGATTAGGAGGATGCACACTAGACAATGGGATCCTAAGATTAGGCTTGGGATGTCAAGTTTCCACCCTTGACACTACCACATGGATACTTGCAATTAAGGAGGTGGGATCTTGGCATACTTTGCCTAAGGAGTTTTGTTGGATGGCATTCTCACTGATGGGGTTGCAATGCAAGTAGTGGGACACTGACATTGCTTGTTTTTGGAGCAGCAATTTACATGTTGGATTAATGGAGCAAGTCAACCTTTCTTCACAAGAGTTCATTTATGTGGTATCATGTTCCATTTCTCCTACATGGGGGATACTTATTCGGGTGTACTTGTGGTTTACTCGCATGGTGCATTGGAGGATGTATATTTCATTTTGTGTTTTAATAGATATATGGGGGTCCTAGTATCATTGGTACTTAGTTATCACACTAATTTCAGTTTGTAACCAGAGTAGAGAAACAGAAGCACGATGGCCTTGCTGCTTGGTTGGTTGAACATACCATGCTAATCAATAGGAAACATATACTAAGAAATCAAGGAAGTGGTGATATGCTTCCCATGAATACTTTTCCTAAATTTTTCTTCATCAATGTGCTTGAATATTATGCTCCATAAAAAGATGCACCGAAATATTGAAGCAACATATTGGAGGGAGTGCTTATGTTCATCATGCATCTTTTCATTTGCTTGAGGACAAGCAAACTTTGGGAAGGGAGGACTGTAATGTCCCTCCCAAGTGACATATTAATTTTGTGTGTCCTAACCCCTAGTGGTTCTATCCTAGGAGGGGTTATTTGTAAAAAATAATTATCATGCATATGCAAATACTAGACTAGGATGCAATTTCTAAATTTTAATTAGTAATTATGATGCCTTTAATAATTTTTATGCTAAGTAATGAACTAGGTGACAAGGAGGGAGCATGAGGCCAAGTGGACCATGAGTTGTCAAGTAGAAAAGGAAACTTAGAGCTAATAAATAAAACCACCAAAAAGAAACCAAGCAAGAATATAGAATCCTTCCAAATCAGTGAGAACTGAAAAGCTAGGACAAAGAAGGCAACTGCAAAAAATATGTCAGGATAAAAAGAAAGAAATTTTTGGAGTGCAAAATTACTAAAAGAGAAATAGGAAAGTTAGTCAAAAAGGCAGAAGGGCGGAATTTCTAAAGTAGTAAAGGTAAGTCTGTCAAAAGAAGTAGTGGCAAAGTTTCCAAAAAGATGAAAATATATGCTAGGGAAAAAGCATGAAAGTGGACAAGTTTCTCCATTTCATTCATGAAGGCGCAATGAGAAATGTAAGTGGAAAACCTATGGATATAGTTCGACCTTGAATCCTAATATTTATATAAAAAAATGATAGCACATCACTATCACAACGTTTTGTCATTTGAATTTTGTCTTGAGAGCTTTGCTACTTAATGGTTGAGTGATGCACTTCAACATAGATTTGGGAAATGTGCCCCTTAGTAGTTTTATTCTATATTTGTTCATGAATATGGTGTAGCCATTAGTGGATTTTGTTTGCAATAATGAATTCATCCTCAAGTCTATTCAAATTATCTTGCAGATCTGGAGAGTCTTCCATCCGAATATTGAAGATCTAGCTAGCATTTTCCTCTTTTCTGAGCATGGGAGATATATTCATGAGTGGGAATTAGTGGCTCTCAACCATTAATGATATTATTTCAGGTGTATTTATAATATACTGAAGTTCCCAGTCCTTGGATACATCTGAGGGTTCGAATATCCAAGTCTCTCATTGATTATAGATTCTAAATTCCTTGTATTAATGCATCCGATTAAAGAATTATATATAAAATATTTATGAGATTTATTTTGACATAAATGGCTGTTATTTGATTTTAAAAATATGAGCTCTATTTTTCACATCAATCTAAATCTTTATGATTGAGTTTTACATGGTTTTACTCAACCTTGTCTAGATTTGCACCTACAATTGACTAATTTTACTGTATGTTGCATACTTCGACCTATGTGTCTGTAAATTCAACCATTATTGTTCTGATATGTATTTATTGTTTTTATATATAAGTATTCAATTTTTGAAACAGTGAATATGTAGCCTCCTTCACCTCTTTGGAAAATCTAGAAGTTGAAACTAGTGAACTATCCTAAGAGCTATTTTCATAATTGCAACCTTTAGAATCCTTTTAAGTTGTTCCTGATATGCATAAACCTGCAAATAATTATATATACATTCATAAAATATTTATAGAATCTTCCTAATCTTCTCTTAGCCACTGGTTTCTTGGAAACTGCTTGGTAAAGGTTTTTGTTTGCACTAGTTGACACTCCCAGAATTATGGTAGTATACTTCAGCTTGGATTATGTTTGAAACCTAAATGGTCCCAACATATAGGTGCTTAGGAACCTGAACAATCAGTATCCTTCCTTTCCTGACTGAATCTTACTTAAACCCCAGTTTATTCCCTTACTTAGTTTGAAAATTGCCCACCTGTCAGCTAGTTTATATTGAAGTTTTATTGCATAGAGTTAGTGAGCATGAATTATTATTTAGGTTCATTACAAACCTAATCCACTCCACATATTTCAATTCCCATATAGATTCTTGGTTCCGCTAGTGTCTAGAAAAGTTTTGAAAAAAAATAGTACTCTCGTCTCCCAAAGCAATCGAAGGAGCTGGACTCTTTAATCTCCATTCAATTTATTTATCCCTCAATAAAGTATTCCTCTTATCCTATAAACCAATACTATTATTTTGAGTCTCCTTTTATAAACTACCATCCTTTTAAAAAGGAAAAATATGATTGCATCAGCTTGACCACAAGAATTTATCCATCCTGATCATAATGGTGCTCCAAAACCCACACCACAACCTTTTTCTAGAGAACTCAGAGCATTGGAAAACAAATAACTTGTAATTTCATGAAAAGACTCCTCAAGAATCTTCCAACTTAAATTAACAATCTAATGTTGGTCTTCATCCATTGACTTTCTTGAGTAATACTTGAAAGGAACTTTGGGATTATCTTGAAGATCATCTACTTACATAAAGATTGAGAAATGATCTAAGAGACAATGACAACTGACCCATGAGAAATATCAATCCATTGACTGAAGAATGTTTTCACATCTATCCAACCCACAACTCAAAATTATCAATAAAATACCGAGCTGATCAATCCTCCAGGGTCGAGATACCCTAGTTCTCTCTAGGATAACTGTCAAGTTAAGTCCCTTTTTGATAATGATATTTTCAACCTTAAAATGTTTTAACAAAAACAAGTGATCCCAAAATACAACTTATCATCAAACGACCCATATAAATTGAGAATTGTAAAGGAATGATCCATGCTCTTGCTATAAGCCTCTGTACATAATATATAGCTCACTACAAAATAATTCATCAAGGACACATTATTGATACACCTAGTAATAACGCCCCCTGAGTGCCCAATCGAATCATAGGAAATAAATTCTTACCCACCAAACCACTTTTAAAGATCCACAACCAAATGTATACCCTTACCCATTAATTCTTCTATTAGAAGAATATTAGGCTTCTCCACGTCCACTAAACAATTGAGGGATAGTTTTTTAGCTTTCTCTCCTAGGCCCTTAGAATTAACTGACATAATATTCATTTCAAGACCATATTTAGTGTTTTTCTTGTTGTAAGAACCCTAGAGATCGATTTCTGATGACCCTAACTAACAACCCTAGTTTTCTTTTCTTACACTTTCTTTAATGAATATTTTATTGCCACTTTAGGGATACAACCTCCTTCTAAGAGTCAAACCCCATCCCCCTTGAGTTCTCTATATCCCTAGATTGAACTTGAGATCTCAACAAGTAAGGACCACCCCCATGGCTGGATGAAAAGTGACTTTTAGCTTTAGAATATTTGGGAAGAAGGGATAAGGACAATGAGTCTAAGTCCTAAGGAAAACCAACAACATAACAGACCTCATCTAAATCATCATTCATAAATCCAACCTCGAAACCTTCTTTGAACTAGAAATAAGAGATCTTTCACTAGGAGAAACATGATCATAATTATTAACAACTAATAAAGGTAAAGAAATTGACATCTCACAATTTTTACCATGTAGTTGTTTAATGAAAGGAATTTCAACATTCCATAAGGATGCCAATTGATCCAAATGTGTCGAATACGGCTCATTACCACCCAAAATATCCAAGACTACCTCCCTATGGGACTCATGATAACAATTTTCTAAAATCAGGTAAATCAACATATCACCAACCACTAATTCTTTCATGGAAATCCCCTTTGGAGGAACTTTGGGTGCACCAAATGAATCCACATCAACCAAACCAAAAATACCCCCTAATAAATCATTAAATCCAAAATGATTTTGAGAATGAGATTGAATCCTAATGTCTTCACTCCTTTCCACTCACCTTTTGGGCTTCCAGATTTTTTTATGAAACTGCTTTTCATAGTTAGCCAACACATTACCATAATTATGAAAATGGGCACACCAGAGAGGAATATTTAGATAATATAAGGTCCGAGTATAAGGCCTTCCTCCAACAATCATCTCCATAGACTCATATAATCCTTTCCTTATATCTATTTCTACTCGAATACAAGCCATCGATCACAAAGAACTAATATGTAGGAAAACATTCACTGCTATGAACTTACCCAAGGTATCCATAATCACCTTAAAATATTTCTCCAATCAAAATTTGAGAGGTAGTCTAAAATGCTTGACCCAAATTAGAGTGCTTGAAGAAAACTCATCTCATGCATCAAAAAGTGGATTCCACAACTTTATATCCAACATACTATTCTCCATAAAACAACATTGTTGAATGAACTATAGGCATTCTTTGTTCCTTCAAAATATGAACCCCAACCATATCTTAGCCAATAAATGTATAATAAGGAAATAACCCACCACCAGTGCCCGGATTTCTTATGTCCAAGCAACTAACAATTCGAGAGGGACATGGAGACCATTGGACTTTTCCACTTTGAGACCCTCCAAATATGTAATTTGCATGACAACAGATGTCCTTGCATACAACTAATGAGACTCCACCACCACAATATCTAATCACTTTTCAACAGTTTTTCATTACAGGGGACAATGCCCTTGGGCACAAACTATGAAGATCACTCAAGCTTATCCGGTCTCACTCAAACTTTTAGTAACATTTTGAATGGTTTTTGTATCATTTCTCACTGCTTTAAGAATCCTAACAAACAAATCCCCATGGGTATAACCTTCCTATCCACACACTTCATCCCTCAAGGCATGATCAGACTTTGACGACAATTTTGGTTTTCTAGTCTCACTTGAATCATAACCCTGATCCATTGTACCCATAGAACCATCGCTCAAAGTAAAGTTTTTTGAAAGGACATCTATCCCAAGGGTATTTTCTTGTTCATAAATGGGCAAGAGGGTATAACAATGATCTTCATTATCCTATCTAGAATATTCTCCTAATTTTAGATCCTGGGACACTGGAGGGGAGGTGATAATGTCTTCCTCCAATAGAAAATCATCAAAATAATCAACTAACTAAAGGTATTCCTCTATTGAAATTAGAAGGCCCCAAACCTATACCCTAGTAATTAAAAATCCTACTCCATCTCCCTAACCCCTCTCATCAATTTTCAAATTGGTACCTTCTCAGGCCCAAGTTGATTTTCAAAAATGAAATATCATGCCATCATGGTTAACAGACACTTCAATGAGATACTCACATTAGCTTACCCAATAGTCATCGAGGAAATGAATATATGAGACAATGAGATATCTACTTACCCACATTACAATAGTCTCTTATTTCTAAGTGTGTGTGTGTGTGTGTGTGTGTGTGTGTGTGTGTGTGTGTAAATAAAATACAAATAAATCAACTAACTCGAGGCTCTAGTGGATTTAGTCAAGCTACCTAGTATATCAGTTGGGATGCATTTTCCACCATTGTTCCAACATTAAGATACCAAAATTCTCTTTCTAGGGAAATTAGGATGTTAAAGTTTTGGTACTAATAGTCATGGGTTTCTAAAAAGTTAACTTACAAGTTTGCACCACCTACCCACCAAGGGTAAATTAGGTGTGGTGTGACCAAGCATATAAAAACAAGATTAAAGGGCCCCAAGGATCAAACAGAAAAGACATCAACACAAAACCAGAAAATACATGTTACCCCCTACATGCCTAGGTTCACTTACACTCTAGTGCCAACCTTGACCTTAAATTGAAACAAAAATTTGGTGGCAATAACCAAGTCATCCAATCTCTAGTGAATGCAATGCAATTCCTCCTGTTAGTGCCAGAAATTGTTCTCAGACTACTAAAGAACAAGCCAACACAATATCATAAAACAAAATTAAGTAAAACAGGTTTTTAGGGTTTTGGTTTTGCAGTTTGTAAACAAGAGGTTAAAAAATCATAAGGCTAAGAAAAATACTAAATCATGCAACAATAGAAGACTGAGATGTATAATATATGAAACATAAACTAGAACAACATAAGAACATTACTGAGTTTCATCCACAGTTCATAAGCATTTAATGAGAAATAACCTTAAACAAGAAATGAATTTATAAACTGAGTGATCACACCAATCAGAAATGAAACTAGCAATTAGGATTAAATGGGCTTATAGATTGCATATATAACATAATAAAAAATCCAAAATACATAAGAGTTTTTAACTTAGCTCTGTATACAGTAGCTTGATAGCCTTCCCTTGTACAAAATTCCAATGCCTGCACTGTACCATTGTCTATATTTTATAATTACAAAGCATTACTTCTATATTCCCTTCATTAGGTCGAATTTGAAACTACTCAGCAGTTACATTAACCAACTTTCAACTAATTGACTAAAAATAGCAAAATCGGATTCCTGGTAAATTTGGCAAATTTCTGAAAAATAGGTCTCAAAGAATATTCCATATCTCTCGACCTATGACCCTTGTGTGAAAAATGAGAGAGGTGTTTTTTAATGGTTCCATGATAGAAACAAACCTCTCTTGGTTTTAAAAAATTCATCTCCAATCAATCCGAATATGCCCCACAAGATGAAGACTAAAACAGGAAAATATTAAATATTTTTAAAACCCTGAAAAATAGGCTGTAAAGATTAAATTGAATTTTTCAAACCTTGATAGATGTTACAAAAATGAGAGAGGTTTTTGTGAATGGGTATCTTGTGAACAAAAAAATCCATTTTTTTTTCTAAAATTCATCTCCATCAGCTCATGATCTTCACTAAATTGCAATAACCCAAAACATGAAAAACAGAGCATAATTCTCAATAATCTTTGCACACTCCAAGTCTTGCAATGGCTATTCATTAACGGTTTTCTTCATTAGCGAAGGATTCTCAATCACTGTATTTTATCTCTCATTCTCTACCATTCCCAAACATCTTACTTAGACTTTTCTTTGATATGGTCATGGTTGTGCTTGAGGCTTCAACTCCACATTCAAATCAGGGTTAACAGTATCATTTCTAAAGTCATACTCTTCAAGCACGGGGTAATTTAAATCATTTGGTAAGAAATGTTGTTTCACATTTTCAACCTGGACAAGATAAATTTCAAATGAATGTGTTTCTTTTTCTCAAATCATCGTTGTGATGTCTTCACTACCAATGAGTTCTGTATGGCTTCCTCCTATTTCATTAAGAGATTTGCTAACTGTGAACATATCCCCTCCCCTTATATCAGAGACCTCAGATGACTGTATTCTTGACTGAGTAATTACAGCATCCTTAAGCAGTGTCTTCAGAACCTCTGGATATGGGGACTTCACAAAATAACGATTCATTTTCAACACAAGCTTGACTTTTCCATAATTTGTTGTTGATCCATTAATAAATCAATGATCTCTTTGGGAAGTTTTGTCTTTGATAACTTGTTGAGGACAACAATCATTGTTTCAGTTTCAAGCCCCATAGAAACAACAACATACAATGAATGAGGTGTCAAATTGTACTCATGCATAGATTCTGGTCTACAAACACGTTCAACAATAGCAATTAGGAAGTCATATGCTTGCTTATAAAGTGCAGAAAATGTCTCCAGAAATATTCATCCATCACAACAGACCCATAGTGGTCTATTGTAATGACCAGGTTTCAGTTCTAGCCTGAAAAAATCTCTCTTTTGTAACCCTTCACCATCTTGGTAATCTTCCTCATATTCCTCCACATAGTCTATATCTTCATCTACAAATTGCTCCTCCTTTTTAGAAGTTTTTTGTCTCTTGATCTGTCAATGTTCGTCACCATGGCCAGCCATTTCACCAAAACAGTCTCAACTTTTGTAACTATCACGATGATGATCTAAAATGCTGAAAATGTGCTCTCCTATCTTCATATGTCTCCAGCAGACTTCCAAAGTTCTCTCTTTAATGGCCACGACTGTGCCAGTCATTTACTCTGCAAACCCTAAACCTATAACCGCCTTCCTCACAATTAATTCCAACCATAGATTGACAGGTATCAACACGATCTCTGTAAGCTTTCATACATCCAAGAAATTCGTAACTCACAATGAATTACTCCCATCGTGCATGATCATTGTTTTTTACATGATCTGTATCCTCTAACCTCCGAACAGCTGTAACTTACCCAAATGATTTTAACCTCATCTCAAAACACTTGTCACAATGATTATTATGCCTCAAACACGTATCAATATCCTTAATAGGTGTGAATAACTCCTCTCACGTGCAAATTTTGGAAATCACAAGCAAAATCATGACTTTTTCAAAAGGCCCCATTTTCGTGTAGCGCCCTTGTTCACATTTTCCATGCTTGCGCTATAAGAATATCGGTTTTATGATTTTTTTAACCAAAACTCCAAACAAAGTGTTAATTTTTAGTAAATAACTTTAAATAAGGCCTTATGATATTTCTTTAGAACCTTTCAGAAATATATACATCCTATAAGCCCATAAAAACCATGAAATTTACTAAGTAGAGCCAAAATTAAAAAGAAAACCTATTAAATGGACTATAAACATAAGCCTAAAATCAAAATATTTTTAAAGAAACCAAGGTCAAAACTTTAAAACAATAAGAAAAATCGTATTTTTAAGACAAGCAAATGGTTCAAAAATAGAAAACAAAAAAAGGCTATAACATCTGGCTCCTACTGCGGGATGAAGTCCTCCCCGTGAGGCTTCAAGAACCTGTAGACTAGTGCCTTCTGTAACAAAAACTGCCTGATATTCTACAAAACATCCATTGGGCTATGAAGTCTTTATTCAATCCTTCACACACTAATATATACAATGAAAATCAAATCTCTTTATTTCAAAGACTATAAAAGTATTTGAGGAACCTTCCATTTATTGAATCAAATTGTAATCCCATTTCCAATGTAACCAGGCAAAAATTTCATCAACCCACCAAACCTTGTTTCCAACTCTGAATATATGTATAATCAGAAATATTGGAAAACATGAAGAGCACTGAGCTAGCAACTTGTACTCACTTTCATCAAATGGTGTCTCTAAGATAACAAATTTATAATTTAGTATTGACTCTAAATAATCTGCCACTGGATCATAAAAATTGCCAAAAGTTACCACTTCCTGTTCTATGAAAAAGATAGGTTGTCCATAAGAATGTTTTGTTCTATGAATATTAACCAGATAGTGGCGATAAAAGACATCAGGATCAGCCTAAATTTGCTTCGAAATTTTTTGGACAGTATCATCAATAATGTCAACAAGCTAAACCTCCTTTTCCACACTGTCTTCAAATGGATAACTATCATACATTGGCTCAGGTTGTTCAAGGATAATAGACTGAATGAATTCCTGAATCTGCTGATCAGATTGTGCCATATCACACACATCACACATTTCTAGGTCGTTCTTTTCAATTTCATCATCATATTTATCAAAAATTAGAGGATCTTCATTATGGTTTTGAACATCAGATTTATCATAACCAAGAATATAATAAACTTTTGATATAACGTTAAAAATGTCAACAGCTTGACTTTCATCAATTTTAATATCAAAACAAAAAAGACTAGAATATAATTCATCACAGAATTCTTGTCTTGGAACCCCAATCTCTTCATCATAACGAGGAGCATTCTGGGAAATTTCAAATGATGATGCTGAAGGTTCGTGTTTTTTTTCATTACAAGGCTGATTTTAACACAACAATGATTTCCAATAGTTTGTTGAACAAGAGATTGATCTTCAATAGGATTAGCATTCAAACGATTATTAAGACTATTGAAATCATTATGAGAATATTCCAAACTATCTCTGTTGATCTCATCACTAGAATAATCTTCAACCTGACTTACAACAACAACTTGATTATCGTAATGATCATGGAATTCTTCCTTGACAACAGTATCTGAAAATGTTACTTCTTCATCTTCAACAAAATCTAAAACTACAACTTCTTCATGATATGTTTTGAATCCTTGATTATACTTATCATCATGATTTTTTGAATCAGAAATTGTATTATAAAAATTAGGCTGCTCACAACAATCTTTAAAAAAGAATTCAGCTCAGAACATATACCTACAATGTTTCCGAAAACATGTCTGGAATTCTTTTAGTGAGGAAATGCTAGCAACGGGAAGAGAAAAATACCATTCTCGTGCATCTTGCTCAAGTGAATACATGAACATATTCATGAGCACATCTTCACGCTGTATATTTAACTGAACCATATATTGATGAAATATGATGAGATGATTGGAGGATTATCCTCTTTGCTTTCTCTAAACCGTGGAAGACAATCTCCCCAAACATCCATAGTAGGTACTCGATTTGGAAAACCTAGAACATCAGAAAAATTGAAAGGTGCAAACCTTTGAGCCAGAATGGCTTTCATGTTCCTCGGCATCTACATCTTGAACTAGTGGAGTTGCCAATCGATTTGTCAAGACAAATTTTGTATTTTCTCCTTGGAAAGTGGAAAGGGTGATAGTATGTAAAATTAATTAGGGCTACATAAAACTGGGGATGACTGTGATATCTTAATTTTCATAGCTTCTTTTAGAATTTTCTCTAGGTCTGAGACACCCAGGTGCAATGGTGAACTAGGTCTACTCCTTATCCCAACTCTCTTAGTAGCCAATGTGAACTATATGGTGAAATGTAGTCTTAATGATTTGTTGGTTTTGTTCACCTCTCAAAACCAGTTGAATGATGAATAACCCAGGGAAAGTATGCTTCAGCTTCATCCCCAACAACAGTGCCAAAGATGTTAGTGCCAGCAATTATTCTCAGACTACGAAAGAACAAGCCAGCACAATCTCATAAAACAAAATTAAGTAAAATAGATTTTTATGGTTTTGGTTTTGCAGTTTGTAAACAAGAGGGTTGTTAGAATATAATCCGTTAGGGATTATTGTAAATAAATAATAAATAGGAATATGAATAGATGCGTAGGAAGATGAAACGGCTGGTTCTCAACCGCCACATTGTAATGTATAAATATTTGCATTTGGCTATGTAATACTATCGAATCGGGAGTTATTACCAACAAGTGGTATCAGAGCAGGGCTGTCTGCCATAACTCCTGCTTCATTTCTGCCCATTACTGGCATTTTGCTTGCCAGTCCATTGCCAGACTGCTCCATCAGTCTGCCAGTGGAGTCGCATGCAATGTATGCATTACTCCATCTGCCTGCGTTTATTCTCTGCTAAAATTTTTGAATTACCTAACCCTAATTCCTCAGGTGAATGAATCGCCCTCCTCCTTTTGCATGTTGAGTTTGAGGCTGCGTTAATATTGCAGTGAGACTGCATTGAGAAACAATACCAGCGTTATGAAGACTGAGATATTAGACTGAGAATAAAGTCTGTGTGAAACAATAATTTGTTGTGAGAGCTGCGACCCATGTTTTGAAGCTCTAAAACGTCCACGACCAGATTGTAGAGGAGCGTGCTAAAAAAGGTGGGGCTCGACAGCTTGTTTCCCTGGTATACTGCTGCGAGCAAGAGCCACGCACTAAACATATTCTAAGCTTAAATTCGCCTTATCTGGTTTTTGGGAGGTCACGCCTGGTTATCTATGTGAATTTGATGGTTATCTTCCTCGTTCGTAGACCAATAGCTATTGTCTAGGTCACTATTTCTTTATCGGCTGGCCTATCATTGTTGCTTCAGCATTATTCCTTGCCTCAGCCTCAAACTGAGGCCGCCATTCCATGGACTGCATATTCATTTTATTCAGCATCTCAGAATTCAGAGTATAACCACTACTTCTAGTAGTTTGTTCACAATTCCCTCTGTGAATTTGACTTATCTGCGTTATATCTGTGATATCTCACCACTGCGTTTATGCTGAGACTACAGCCTTACTGAAGACTACGTTAAACCCTAGATTTTTGCGTGGAGACTGTTTGGAGAAACCATCCTACATGGAGACTGCTACGCCTGGAGGAGATAAGCATGCGTGCCATTGAAAGTCTGTGTGAAGCTTGCTGAAGCCTGCGTGAAGGTATATATGCATTGAAGTACTTTGAAGTTATCCTTGTTGATCAAGCACACACTGCTATCAGGAATGATCCTAGAATAAATTGGATATGCAATGCTGTTCACAAGAATAGAGAACTAAGGGGGCTAACATCTGCTGGAAAGAAATATAGAGGCCTTCGAGGAAGGGGCCACCTTTACCACAAGGCTCGCCCTTCCAAACGTGGAACATGGAAGAGAAATAACTCTCTCTCTCTTCGATGTTATCGATAGAATTGAGGCCTGGGAGAGTGCACTATTTGCAAACTTTGTTGATATGGAAGTCCAGCGTCATACGTAAGTAGTACCTCTCTGTCATCTGACGAGAGGATTTCTTCATGGTTTTGGTCCTGACACGCCCATTGTGTATCGAACTTTTAACACCGTGGAAACCCTAGTTTTATGAGTGAACACCATGGAGTACGACTGCCCTCCGAAAACCAGCGTTGAATATGCTGTGTTGTAATCTTGTGCTGCGAGTTTGTATATGCTGCGTTGTAATCTGATGGTATTGCTGGCTGATATATGTGATGATCATATATATTGTGCATGAAGAGTGCTGTCTGCATTGAGTATCTGTGACATATGCTGCTGTGACTTATCAGTGCTTTCAGTGACCTATCGGTGCGTGTGGGCTCTCCCACGATGATGATGTGACCTATGCTGTAACCTACCTTTTATGCTGCGATTTGAGACTGTGTCATTCTTTTGTGATTGATATCATACTGCATAAAACCTATCTTTTATGCTGGAGACTGCTGGCTGCGTTGGAGTGTGAGTGATATCATATATTGAAGACTGCAGCATATCACATCTGTGACCAAGTTGAAGAGCTGCCTGAGTGGAGCTGCGTGGAGCTGAATGTGAAGATTGTTGCTGCGATCCAAACAATTGCTACTAATAATTGCTGCTGCTAATAACTTGATTTTGCAGGGTATATAGTCTGGTGCTTGATTTTTGTGCACTTATATCCTTTGCACACTAATATATTAGCTTCTGGTGCCTCCACATATTGTATAAAAATGAATGCTGCTATATATTTCAAGCTCGTGATTGATATATTTTGTATACCGAAGAAGCTTGTGTATGCTCACCTGAAGCTTGCATTGTATTCACCTTAGCAGAGACTATAGACCTGCAAGGTTATTTTTTCTATTTCTCTTTTTCATATCAAGTTTATTATTGTAAATTACACTAACGGTTGTAAAGATGCACTCTTTGGCATCTAGTATTGGTGCTGCCCTGGCTGGAAAAGACCAATCCAAAGACCGTTCCAAGGGAGATTGCAGCAAGAGAGGCAAAGGGGGCAGAAGCAAAAGATCAAAGTTGCAGTGCAAGCGTTGCGGAAAGATTGGGCACACATCAGATCAGTGTTGGGCTTCATGGGACTCCATCAAAGACAAGCACAACCAAGAGAAAGATGACCAAGATGCTAGTAAATCTTCTGATTCTTGTATTGTTGCACATTGTAATCTTGGATTTAATGAAATGACTTCTCTTTCATCTTATAAAGATTGTTGGCTGCTTGATACTGGTGCAACATCACACATGACATTTAGAAAAGACTGTTTTGAAGAACTGAATGAAAAAATAGATGGCATAGTTTACTTTGCAGATAAGTCAAGTATTAAACCAAAAGGAATGGGCACCATTGAACTGAAGATGCCTGGATTCCCTGATTTCTTGTTGAAGAACGTTCTCTATCTTCCAGAGTTGCAGAGGAGCCTACTGTCCTTGGTGGAGATTCGACAGCAAGGCCATTCCATCCACATGTTTGATGGAATCGTTGAAATAAGAAAGTCCTTTGACAACCAAGTCATCATGACTGGATACGAAGATGGAAAGATGCTGAAGCTCAAGGGTTCACCTGCAAGATTTCAGAACTATGCCTACCTCTCTCAGCATGGAGAAGGTAATATGTCATCTAGCTCATTGTGGCATGCAAGATTTGGTCATCTAAATTATAACAGTCTTCGTTTGTTGAGAAAGAATGGTGTATTTGGCTTGCCCACCATTCCTAAAGAGAAGAATAAATGTGATGCATGTATTTTAGGGAAACATAGTAAGCTTCCATTCCATGAATCTAATTTCAAAGCAAGTAGGAAATTAGAGTTAGTACATTCTGATTTGTGTGGCCCAATCCCAACTCCTTTAGCAAATGGGAACAAGTATTTTATGACATTTGTTGATGACTACTCAAGAATGTGCTGGACATACTTTTTAAAGACAAAATTAGAAGCATTTCAAACATTCAAAGACTTTCATTCATTGATTGAAAAACAAGCACAATCAAAAATTGGTACACTTCGTACTGATAATGGAAAAGAATACACTTCAAATGCTTTTGAAGCTTATCTTCGTCAACATGGAATTGCACATCATACTACCGTTCCCTACAATCCTCAACAAAACGGTGTAGCAGAGAGAATGAATAGAACCATAACAAATATGCTTCGCTCAATGATGTTTTTCAAGAATGTAAAACTAATGTTTTGGGGTGATGTAGTAATATGTGCAGCATATTTGAGAAATAGAAGTCCATCAAATGCACTTGATAACAAGACTCCACATGAAATGTGGTTTGGCCATCTCCCTTCAGTTAGGCATCTCAGAGTTTTTGGTTCCACCTGTTATGCCTTGATTCCGAAGGAGCAAAGAAACAGGCTTGGTGCTCGAAGCAAAAAGTGCATTTTCCTGGGGTACGAAGAATACTCCAAGGCATACCGTTTGTATGATGAGGTAAACAAGAAATTTGTTATTTCCAGAGATGTCATT
>LPNX011111094.1:41934-87461 GCA_001517045.1 Pseudotsuga menziesii
CGATGGCGATAAGGAGACAGGAGTATCAACTTCTGGATACACTATGAGTCTTAGATCAGCAGCTGTCTCATGGAGATCACGCAAACAATCAGTTCCGGCAGATTCAACAACATAAGCATAATATGTGGCTGCAGCTGAAGCAATGAAAGAAATAGTATGGCTCAGGAAGATACTTGAAGATTTGCAAGAAAAACAAGAGAACTCCACTCCATTACTGGTCGACAATACTTCTTCAATCAAGCTGGCTAAGAATCCTAGATTCCATGATTGAACCAAACACATCAACACAAAGTATCATTTGATTCGACATCATGTAGAGGCCAAGACAGTCCATCTTCGACATTGTTCCACAAATGATCAAGTTGCAGACATATTCAACAAAGCGCTTGGACGAGAAAAGTTTGAAAGATTCATAAACATGCTCGGACTTACGAACACCCCTTCGGATTAAGAGGGGGATTGTTAGAATATAATCCGTTAGGGATTATTGTAAATAAATAATAAATAGGAATATGAATAGATGCGTAGGAAGATGAAACGGCTCGTTCTCAACCGCCACATTGTAATGTATAAATATTTGCATTTGGCTATGTAATACTATCGAATCGGGAGTTATTACCAACAAGGGTAAAAACTTATAAGGATAATACAAATACTAATCATGGAACAATAGAATACTGAGATGTATAATATATGAAACATAAATGAGAACATCATAAGAACATTATTGAGTTTCATCCACAGTTCATAAGCATTCCACGAGAAATAACCTTAAACAAGAAATGAATTTATAAACTGAGTGATCACACCAATCAGAAATGAAACTAGAAAATAGGATAAAATGGGCTTATATATTACATTTATAACATAATCAAAAATCCAAATTACATAAGAGTTTTGAACTTAGCTCCATATACAGTAGCTTGATAGCCTCCCCTTGTACAGAATTCCAATGCATGAACTGTACCCTTGTCCAACGTTTATAATTACAAAGAAGTAGTTCTATATTCCCTTCATTAGTTCAAATTTGAAACTACTCAGTAGTTACATTAAACAACTTTCAACTAATTGACTAAAAATAGCAAAATCAGATTCCTGGTAAATTTGGCGAATTTCTGAAAAATAGGTGTCAAAGAATCTTCCATATCTCTCGATTTGTGACACCTGTGAAAAAAATGAGAGAGGTTTTTTTGAATGGTTCTGTGACGGAAATAAACCTCTCTTTTTTTTTTTAAATTCATCTCCAATCAATCAGAATATTACCCACAAGATGAAGACTAAAATGGGAAAATATTAAATATTTTTAAAACCCTGAAAAATAGGCTGTAAAGATTAAATTGAATCTTTCAAACCTTGACAACTGTTGCAAAACTAAGAGATGTTTTGTGAATGGTTATCTTGTGAACAAAAACCTTTTTTTTTTCTTTCTAAAATTCATCTCCATCAGCTTGTGATCTGCACTCAATTGCAATAACCCAAAACAGGAAAAACAGAGCATAATTCTCAATAATCTTTGCACACTCCAAGTCTTGCAATGGTTGTTCTTTAACATTTTTCTTCATTAGAGAAGGCTTCTCAATCAATGAATTTTCTCTCTCATTCTCTACCATTCCCAAACATCTTATTTAGACTTTTTCTTTCTGATATCGTCATGGTTGTGCCTGAGGCTTCAACTCCACATTCAAATCAGGGTTAATAGTATCATTTCTAAAGTCATACTCTTCAAGCACGGGGTAATTTAAATCATTTGGTAAGCAATGTTGTTTCACATTTTCATCCTGGATAGGATCAATTTCAAATGAATGTGTTTCTTTTTCTCCAATCACAGCTGTGATGTCTTCACTACCAATGAGTTATGTATGGCTTCCTCCTATTTCATTAAGAGCTTTGCTAGCTGTGAACATATCCCCTCCCCTTATATCAGAGACCTCAGAGGACTGTATTCTTGACCGAGTAATTACCGCATCTTTAAGAAGTGCCTTCAGAACCTCTGGATATGGGGACTTCACAAAATAACGATTCTTTTTCAACACAAGCTTGACTTTTCCATAATTTTTTGTTGATCCATTAATAAAATCAATGATCTCTTTGGCAAGTTTTGTCTTTGATAACTTGTTGAGGACAGCAATCATTGTTTCAGTTTCAAGCCCCACAAAAATAGCAGCATACAATTAATGAGGTGTGAAATTGTACTCATGCATAGATTCTAGTCTGTAAACAGGTTCATCAATAGCAATTAGGAATTCATGCTTGTTTATAAAGTTTAGAAAATGTCTCCAAAAATATTCGTCCATCAGAGCAGACCCATAATGGTCTATGTTATAGCAGATTTTACCACACTAAGTGAATAACACTTGTATGTCCTTCCCCTTTCCCTCTGCAGACTCCTTGGAACCCTTGGACCATTTTTTGTCCTTTGATGTTTCCTAGACCATCCCTTAAAATATGTGAAAATTGCTATATGCGAATTTTAAACCCTTTATCGCGTATATACGCGGGTTTGACCTCTAAAACTGCGTACATTAGGATGTGTACAAAATCCAAATCCTTTTGGAGTTTTCCTTGACATGGATCCAACTCACTTGTCTCCTGACCTTCCATATGCCTTCAAGATCGCTCGGATTCGACCTTTCATTACCCCATTGAAAAGCTATATAAGGAACCCTTTGGATACATTGAAGGCATAAGAGAATTGAGAGCAAAGAAACTATAGTCTATTATTGCCAGAACTTGTGCTTGAGTCTACATCCCTTTGTCCTTTGGAGCACTTTGGTGTTCTTCCCAAGCTTGCCTTTTTCTTGTGATCTTGCTATCGAGAGCTGGAGGATTGAGGTGGTGGAGGCCCAAGTGGGGGATTCAGTTTCTCCGATTCGTAGCCGTGCCGACATAGGTTGTATTCATTGTAATATCTGATTTTATATTAATAGAAATATCTTTTCCTGTCCAATAATGTATGTTTGAATGAATATTTTATCCATGGATGATTTCAAATGCTTATACGTTGTTGATTATGTATGCTAGAGTAGATCTAACACCAATATATATAGTATGCTTGTCTTGTTTACTTGTTGTTGAGGAAGTGATTCATCAATTCAAGCTGAAGTTGGAAAGCTCAATGGGGGTCTACTTCAACCATCCGGAATAAGGTATGAGGTTTGATCCTTCAGTGTTAGATATTTGATTTCTCTTGCATATTGGAAATGATTGATTTCTGGAGTCAAGATGTCTGATGTGGTACCCCAAGCCATAGGAATTTCTCTCTCGTAACAGAATTGGTGATTCCGCTGGGGATGTTCCTTGTTTTTCTTTGAGGTTGGGGGCACAATGTGCTTGATATTATTGACTTGCTCTTTGTTTCTCCTTGTTTCTGTGTTGCATTTTATAGGATGTTCATCCATTGACACTCCCCTTTATTGGTTTGACCCTTGGCCTGCCTTTTACCAATGTCTTCTCTGTACACACAGGTTTTTGGCCAAAATTCGCATACATACGTGGATTTTTGGCCAAAAGTCATGTATACACGCAAGTTTTTGGCCAAAATCCGTGTATACATGCAGATTTTTGGCCAAAAGTTGCGTATATATGCAGTTGTTCTTTAAACAGTCACGTACATCATCCTTTTTGGTGAGTTTTATGTTGTGGGAAGTTCTTGGGTGGGTTGTGAGTGTGGTTGGGTCTTCCTTGGGTCTGATGTTGTCTATTGGATGCTTCTTTTGTGACCAGAGACCGTTTTTTCATTGATTTTTCTTTGAAAGTAGTTTTAGTCATTTTTCCTTTTTGTTTTTCCATTAGTGCATTACTCTTTTTGTCTCGGTGTCTTACTAGGCTTGTGTTTTATACTTGCTGCAGAGACCGAGAGTTTTAGATGACTTTTATTGCATTTTTCATTCTTTTATCTTGAAAAATACAAGGCAATTGCATTTTTTGCATATGGATTTGAGCAGGTACTTGCATTGGATTGCTTGGATGAGAATTTTATTTAGGATTTCATATAGGAAGGATTGCATTGGCATTCAAAAAGGAATATATATTTATGCATCTCATGTAGTGGCATACCCTATTTTTCATTTGACAAAGATTGCACTCAGCATTGTCTGTTATGGTGTGCATATTTATTTCACTGCTGAGTCATAATGTCATTAGTTGGATGACCATTTACCTTTGAGTAATTACAGCCAATTAAAATCAATGCATAATAAAATGAATTACACTCTTTTCTTTTATAGGGTGCACCAACAAGATTAGGTTTTAGGGTCTTGGAATAGTTCATTGTGAGTAAATTCTTCAAGACCACTAAACAACAACATGTATGTGTCTGTCTAGGTGAGAGTGTGAAATTACTTGGTATAATTAGTGTTTCTCAGGATCCTCCTCTTACAAGGGAGTTAAGCACGAGGCAGTGTGAGAGGTTAATGATTGGGATGACCCCTGGTCATAACTGAGTAGCACCAGAGATATTTCCAGGATTGTATTCATATCTAGGGGCTCTTTCGAGAGTTTTGGGCTTTGCTACCTTGCCCATACAGTTAATCCCGTTTGCAACTATCTACGTGAGCATTGATTATATTGAGGTGACCTTAGTTGCATCACCTAGGATATCAAGGGGGTACTTTGCAGGGGCTATTCTGTGGGCGTCCCGACTAGGTAGAGGTCGGACAACACAGTTTCTTTATGCATTAAAGCCGAGGGCCACTATAATTGGTTACATACCTCTGCTTGTAGTGTATGGGAGTTTCGAGCCTCTCCTAGGCGAGACATATCTACTGCATTCGGGAGCTCACATATCCTCCCCTTGGTTTGCTTGTATTTTGGCTGTAGATTTTCTTAGGAGTGTGCTCTTTGTGCGCTAGTTGTACTTTGGGATCGTGGTTACTTGAGTATATTTATGCTCTCTTGAGTTTGGGTCCTTTTATTTTCGGCATGCCTGGTATCTTATCACCCGTCCTTGGTCCTAGTATGGACCATGGTGTCAAACTTGGGGGCATCACAACCCCTTACCATGCTCATAGATTTGGGAATGGTCTTATTCCATCCTCTACTCCATTTGTGGAGGATTTTTATTCCCTTCACTCAGTCTTTACACCAGTGGTCACCCTCACGGGGGTGGTAGTGGATGCGTGAACGTTGGGTCCACACCTTACTTTCCATTTTATGTCCCATTGTTCACCGCATTGTTTCCTTTGGGTGCAGTTGTCATGATCATTCCTCCCTATATCCTATAGTTTGGATTCTTTATTGGCTATCTTGGGTTGTTTTGGACTAATATGGTTGTCATGTAGGATCCATTTTTTGTACACTCTCTCCAAGGTTTCGATCCATTCATTCCTATCATACGTATTATGTCTAAACTGGCATATAGGTTAGGATATCACATCCGCTTGCACTTATTCATTGCCTTATGACCATTCCATCTTAACCTTAGGTACGAACCCATACCATGGTATCACGAAACCTTCATGCTATTGTAAGAAGTGGTACTATGTGAATGGTAGAGCTTTCCTATACATGGGTGTCCTAGTTAGCTCCCTTTTTTAATTGGTACCCATGCTGTGAGTCCTCTCTTAGGTCTAGGAGTCCCTTTTAGTCTCGCCATGTCCTTAAGTAAGAGCTTCATACTCCTCTTGAACTTTATGCTGGCCATTTCCCTGGGACTCCCTTATGTCAAGTTGTAATTGCATTATCATGAGCTTTTCTTGCCTCATTGAGCCTTATGCCGGCTTCCCTGAGTTTGAGTATCAGTCATATATAGCCCGAGCTTGTCTCATGTCTAGCCACACAAAGCCATTTCATATATCCTTTGCAGCTTGATTCCCTATTTCTACTGGGAGGGGGTTTTCCCCTGAGTGTCGCTATCCTACACATGTATCCTTGCACTGAGCATAGGTATGTTCCACTGCTTGGAACTAGTTTGTTTGCCCATATGACACTTGTATCCTCCTAGTCTATAACTATAAAGCAGTTTTATTCTTTTTCAAGATTTTTAAATATTTGAAAAAGCCCAAAAAAAAATTTAAAAACCAAAAAGCCGGATAAGGAAAGATGTTATCTTTGGTAGCTGTCGAGTCATGTTTCCTTCGAACAGAGTACTGTATATCACATCCACTGGTTGGGTTTATAGTTTGACTTTAGGAGCTGTACTTGTTTATCTGAGTTTATCTCCACCGACTGGTTAAGCTTCTAGTCCCAATGGACCCTCTGTCGATGCCTCATGTGTCACAGAGATGTCCCAGTTTTGTATATCGAGTCTATGCTACCTTTATTTAGTCACCATTCACCATCATGATCTTGTTTGAAGCAATTTGAAACCTGAGTTGGCCATTCCTCAGTTATCTTGACTTTGCATGTCGGCCATTCCCGATACAGTTACTGGTTCATGCACCTAATGATCGAGTCCTTCCACATTATATAGCTTTGCTGAGTACTTCGTGTTGGATGATGGGGGATGCCTTAATGCCCTCCTTCCAATGGATTTCATCCCATCGACTTTAGATCATTTATTCTGGGATTGGAATCTAGAGTCATTTTTGAGTGCCTTGAGACTTGCAATCATTAGTGGTAGGTTCTCTCGCCATCGATAGTTTTGGGGAATACATCAATGTCCCCTGATTGATGGATCCTCTCAAGTGTTCGACCTCAACACACCTATTCAAACTTTTTAGTTTGCACTCTAGTACCTTGATTCCCATTATCATTATCGATGGGTGATCTCGCGTCTATTAACGGTATACATCAATGACCGGTAATCAGACGATGGACTACTATGTTCGACCTCGACACCTCTATTCACATAGTAGGACTTGTACTTGTAGAGGTTTGTGTAGAAGACCTTCCAAATTGGTGGCATCTCTTATATGCTACCTCCTTAATCGTGCCAGTGTTCATGATATTTCAGCTCTCGTGACTTGATTCCAGTGCGTGGCTGACATTTCCAGCTATTATGGAGATCATGATCCTTTGTATATCTTCATCATGGAGATTCTGATCTATGTATATTGTATGTGGCGATGACCACTTATGTCATATTTTGTATCATGCCTATTCATGGCCATTGTACTCTTATGTATCCAAGACTGCTATATGTATTTGCAGTTATATGTAGAGTTGTATCATTGTACTATACTAATTGGGTGGTTGGTATTCCATTTGGGATTCTTCATCACTCCACTTCTGGGATGGACTTATAATGTATTTCGGCCATCGTATGACCCCTCTGACCTCGCACATTAGGGGGCATCTGTTATAGCATATTTTACCACACCAAGTGAATCACACTTTGTATGGCCCTCCCCTGTCCCTCTGTAGACTCCTTAGACCCCTTGGACCATTTTTTGTCCTTTGATGTTTCCTAGACCATCCCTAAAAACATGTGAAAATTGCTATACGTGACTTTTAAACCCTTTATCGCGTATATACACGGGTTTGACCTTTAAAACTGCGTACATCGGGATGTGTACAAAAATTCAAATCCTTTTGGAGTTTTCCTTGACATGGATCCGACTCACTTGTCTCCTGGCCTTCCATATGCCTTGAGATCGCTCGTATTTGACCTTTCATTACCCCATTGAAAAGCTATACAAGGAACCCTTTGGATACATTGAAGGCATAAGAGAATTGAGAGCAAAGAAACTATAGTCTATTGTTGCCGGAACTTGTGCTTGAGTCTGCATCCCTTTGTCCCTTGGAGCACTTTGGTGTTCTTCCCAAGATTTCCTTTTTCTTGTGAGCTTGCTATCGAGAGATGGAGGATTGAGGTGGTGGAGGCCCAAGTGGGGGATTCAGTTTCGCAGATTCACAGACATGCCAATAGAGGTTGTATTCATTGTAATCTCTGATTTTATATTAATAGAAATATCTTTTCCTATCCAATAAAGTATGTTTGAATGAATATTTTATCCATGGATGATTTCAAATGCTTATACGTTGTTGATTATGTATGCTAGGGTAGATCTAACACCAATATATATAGTATGCTTGTCTTGTTTACTTGTTGTTGAGGAAGTGATTCATCAATTCAAGCTGAAGTTGGAAAGCTCAACAGGGATCTACTTCAACCATCCGGAATAAGGTATGAGGTTTGATCCTTTAGTGTTAGATATTTGATTTCTCTTGCATATTGGAAAGGATTGATTTCTAGAGTCAAGCTGTCTGTTGTGGTACCCCAAGCCATAGGAATTTATCTCTATAATAGTATATTATAATGATTAGGTTTCAGTTACAGCTTGAAAAAATCTCTCTTTTGTAACCCTTCACCATCTTGGTAATCTTCTTCATATTCCTCAACATAGTCTATATCTTCATCTGCAAATTGCTCCCCCTTTTTAGAAGTTTTTTGTCTCTTGATCTGTTGATGTTTGTCACCATGGCCAGCCAATTCACCAAAACAATCTAAACTTTTGGAACTGTCACGATGATGATCTAAAATGCTGAAAATGTGCTCTCCTGTATTCATGTGTCCAGCAGACTTCCAAAGTTCTCTCTTCAATGGCCACGACTATGCCAGTCATTTACTCTACAAACCCTAAACCTGTAACTACCTTCCTCACAATTGCTTCCAACCACAGATTGACAGGTATCAACACGATCTCTGTAAGCTTTCATACGTCCAAGAAATTTGTAACTCACAATGAATTACTCCCATCATGCACGATAATTGTTGTTTACATGATCTGTATCCTCTAACCTCTGGACAGCTACAACTTACCCAAATGATTTTAACCTCATCTCAAAACACTTGTCACAATGATTATTATGCCTCAAACACATATCAATATCCTTAACAGGTGTGAATAACTCCTCTCACACACAAATTTTGGAAATCACAAGCAAACTCATGACTTTATAAAAAGGCCCGATTTTCTTGTAGCGCCCTTGTTCACATTTTCCATGCTTGTGCTACAAGAATATCTGTTTTATGATATTTTTAACCAAAAATCCAAACAAAGTGTTATTTTTTGGTAAATAACTTTAAATAAGGCCTTATGATATTTATTTTGAACCTTTCAGAAATATATACATCCTATAAGCCCATAAAAACCATGAAATTTACTAAGTAAAGCCAAAATTAAAAAGAAAACATATTAAATCGACTATAAACATAAGCCTAAAATCAAAATATTTTAAAAGAAACTAAGGTCAAAAATTTAAAACAATAAGAAAAATCATATTTTTTAGACAAGCAAATGGTTCAAAAATAGAAAACAAAAAAAGGTTATAACACCTCCTTAATCCTAAAAATGGCTCTTGGGATTTGTGCTCTGAGAAACTCGTACTCCATCATGAACATGGCCATAATATTTTTCACCATCTAGTATGGGCTGGTAACTCCATCTCCTTCCTGATTTCGTTCCTGGGCTTCCAAGGACAAAGCCTCCATAGCCTCTATAGAACTCTCAATGTGTTAAGGACCATCATAGATCCAAATCCTAGGCTCTATAAAGCGCCGAGATGGATCAATATTTATAGGTGCAAGCTTCTTCTTAAGTATTGCACTCAAGGAGCTATTAAATTTGGTGTGTCCTATATATAGCCATTTATTTGATTCAAACCAAAAGACACATCTTTTTATTTAAGGTCGACATATAATATTTTTATTATTAAAATTTAATATTATTTGTGGCCGACATATAATATTTTTTATTAATTTTTATTTTGTTAGGAAAGAACATTACAACATATCCCCCATACATGGTTTTAAAACCATGTGCAAGGCCCTCCTAAAACCATGGGTTGTTTAGGAGGTCTTGCACATGGTTTTAAAACCATTTGCAAGGCCCTCCTATACCATGTACAATAAAACAATGGGTTGTTTAGGAGGCCTTGCACATGGTATTAAAACCATTTGCAAGGCCCTCCTATACCATGTACAATAAAACAATGGGTTGTTTAGGAGGCCTTGCACATGGTATTAAAACCATTTGCAAGGACCTCCTAAACCATGTACAATAAAACCATGGGTTGCTTAGGAGGCCTTGCACATGGTTTTGCAAGGGCGACATTTTTTTTGTGGATAACTAAATTTTTTATTTTTTATTATTTTGTTAGGTAGGAACATTACAACATCTCCCCCATATTGTGTTGTTTTTATGTCTAACATTTTTTTTGGCGGATAATTAAACTTTTAATTTTTTATTGTTTTGTTAGGTAGGAACATTACAACATCTCCCCCATATTAGGTTGTTTTTGTGGTAGACATTTATTTTGGCAGATAATTAAAATTTTTATTTTTTATTATTTTGTTAGTAACAAACGTTACAACATAATATCGACAAAAGTTACAAGATCTCACTCAACAAATGTTACAAGATCTCCCTCATACTGGGATGTAGAGCGCCTCTCAACGCAGTCAAAAGCATGAAAACCATGACTTGAATTGCCCCCTCAAACTACTAGCTTGAGTCTGCCCTCTTCCCCCTTTTTGGTGGTGAGCACACTGACTAAGGCATGCTTCACAGCAACATAAGAAACCAAACAACTCTATCCCCAAAACCTTGGACCAAATTCTATTGCACTAGCCAAATGACCAACACCCACACCAGGCTTTCCAGGTCTCCTTGTCATGACTCATCACCTTTCATTTTCATGTCATTACTAGAAAGTTGAGTTAAATAATTCCTAGAGCTTGCCATAGTCTTCCCATTATCATGAGATAGAATGTATTAGTCACTCAAGGCATGAATGTTCATCGTAGAGGAATTAACCACACATATGTTCATTCCATTGCCAAGGATCTGCTCAATTCTTGCTAGTGTAAACACAGTGTGTAGAGGGTATCAGAAGCTAAGGTTCTCTAACATAGAGTATCCACCTTGAAGTGTCATTTGAGGCTCAATAAAAGAATGCTCGATGAGAAATTCCATCACCTCGAAAGAGAGGCCATGCAGGAACAAAGGGAACATAGATCCCACGAAGTTGAATCATCCCAAAAAAAAGTGAACCATGAGAGTAGACAATTCGGGAACTGGTGTGCCACATGGGACTGCTTGAGAATCAGATGATCAAGGTCATGGGAAACTCCTTCAGGTTAAATAACGACCCATATTTTCTAGGCATGCTATCTGGAGAGGGCTCATTCTCCAACTTTTCTTAGTTGTCATATGTTTTGCAGATGTCTTAGGATGTTAGAAACTTTTTGTCTCATTTACAATAGTAGATTGGTTAATAAAATGGCTAAATCTCCTCAGTTGGGAGAATGTTTTGTAATATGTTGGAATAGGTCCTATTTTTTGCATTAGTTTCTTTGGGACTCAAGTCATTGAACATATTGTTGTATTTTTGTTGTGTGGCTCAACCACTTTTTAATATATAAAAAATATACTTGTTTTGGTTAATATATGTGTGTGTTTTCAATATAGTTTATCTTTTTTTCCAAAACTTATAGAACTATAAACTTATTATAAAACATAGGTAAACAAAATTAATATAATTTAAAATTTATTTAAAATTTTCAATATAATATATAAAAATTTTCAGCAATCAATTATTAAAGCTATATTAATTATTTACCAACAAAATGAAATGGAAATAAAGCACAAAAACATCTATTAACTCCATAAGTGGTTTAATACATACCTATTGGAAATAGTCTTCTTATATAGGAAAATCCAAAAAATGGGATACTTATGTTGTGTCATTTCTTTATTTTAACAAGTGAAATGAGCATTAAAGCTACTTAGTACCTTCCTCTTAAAAATAGTCTAAAAATAATGAGAAAATAGTGATAAGAGTAGGTCTTAGTATATGAATATCTTGTACTAAATCATTGGCCAGATGAATAAGCTAACATATTTTGTATTTTATAATTGTTGAAATAGATATAGTTATATTGTTTCTTATAATATATTTGATATATTCAATACAACCCTAAATTTGTTTATTAAGATAAATTATTTTGTAGTATAAGTGGTCACTTAGAAAATGCTTAATGGATATATGGGTTAGCACATTAGGTATTAGTGGGTTAACTTAGCTTCAATAATGGATAGCTATATTTTACCATAGCCTTCCATGTTCAATTGAAATCAACCATAGTAGTTGGGGAGTTAATGGCTTAGTAGTTAACGCACATTAGTATGTTGGTTGGCTAATGGTTAGGGGGCTTGTCAATTAGAGGATAAAGGTGAGAGGGTGTGTTGGTTAGTGGGGCAATGGCGAGGATCTTATTATCCATTGGTTAGGGTTATTTCAGGTTAATGGTTAATATTGTGGGTTAATGATTAAAGGGATAATAGGTTAGATATTAGGGGGTTCATGGTAATGGGTTAGTGATGAGAAGCATATGCTGACATGTTTTGTATTATATAGTTATTAAAATAGATATAGTTATATTGTTTCTTATGATATTTGATGTATTCAACACAATCCTAAATATGTTTATTAAGATAGATTATTTTGTATCATAAAGGGTTAGTCGTACAATGTTCAAATATTTATGGATTAGCGAGATAGGTATTAGTGGGTTAATAGCCTCAATCATGGATAACTATATTCCACCACTGTCTTACATTTTCAACTAAAATCAACCATAATAGTTGAGCAGTTAATTCTTTAATAGTTAAAGCTCATTAATGTGTTGATTAGTTCCTCTTAAGAAAATAATGGTAAAAAATAGTAACCTATTTAAGTAATTGAATTGTAAAAATTAATAATAACATTGTCAAAATAAACCTTCTCAATTGGAAAATAATATGTACATTGAATGTCTTACCATATTTGTTCTATGTATAGTATGTACATTGAATGTTTTACTTTATTTGTTTTATTTGTTTTATGTTAAAAATTAACTGTAAAGAGTAAGAGATACTGAGTGTTAATATTTTTTTATGTGCATGCTATGTCTTTAGTAAAAAATAATTTTTCCTAATATTATTTTTTTATTTAATTGTAAATTATATTTATATGCTATAAGGTATATTGTTAAGAGAAACAAAATTATATATATATATATATATATATATATATATATATATATATTCTCTTAGAAAAAAATCATTTTATTCATCGAATAAAACATGAATTGCTTTTTCAAGCTTACATCATATCAAACTTCTAGTTCATGTTAAATTACAAAATAATCCTTGGTTTAGGATTGAATGCTACACAAAAAAACATAGTAGTCTATTGAAAACTTGCATTTCTACATTGCCTCCTATATTCTTTCAAAGTGTCTCATAATGGAAGGCTGATATGCCTTCTTCCACCTCTTTTGTCTCTATAAGCCCAGGCTGATATGCTAAGGCTTGTTTGGAGAGGGAGTTTGATTCCATGTTCAATTCCTGATACACATGACCAAAAGAAATCCTTCTAAAAATGTCTTTCAGAGACTGAATTTCTGCTAACAAATGATGTGAGTGGGGTGCTCTTATATTGTTCTGTTAATTTTCCCAATCAATCACCACTTGCGAGTCTCCAAAAATCTAGATTTCTTGAATTTGAGAGTTTTGTGCCACCCTTAAGGTAGCCCATAGAGCTGAGAGTTTTGCTTTATTATTTGAGGCATGTCCCATTGCATATTTTATCTTCTTTTTCTTTGTTGCAGAGAAGAAAATAACTACCCCAGCTCCTCCTAAAGGAGGGTCCCCCTGACTAGCTCCGTCGAAGAAGGCCCAAGACATTTCTTTGTTTATTTCTGGCTCCCTGATTATTCTTGTTTTGTGCCTGGTTGGATCCTTCTTATGTTCCTGTATTTTGTTCAATAGTAGAGGGATGACAGTATCAGGGGTTACCCATGAATTGTTGAATATGGCTTTATTCCTTGCTTCCCATATACCTATATACATAGAGAATTGGAAAAGCTTCAAACTGATCTACCTTTTCATCACTCCACCAAGATTTTGTTTTTTTCTTCTAATGTTCCACTTGCTTCATGCGCTCTGTTAACCACTCCTTTCCACGCCATTATATATATAATTGAAAAACATAATTGTAATAATTTTTTTCAATTTAAAAATTATTAATAAATTTATTTAAATTATATGTTTAATAAGTTTGTACATATAATCATAAGTATCTAAAATAAAAGTAAAAAAAATATTAAAACTATTTCAGAAACAAATATATAATTATTCTTTTAAATACATTTTAAATTAAAAATAAAATCAAATATATATGTGTGTCATTAACCTTAATTTTGAGGATTAAAATTATCTTTCTATCTTAATGAACTCAGGAAAAAAAGATTAGAACGAACTCTCATGAGCTTCATAGAGAAATAGGGTGCTCGAGAACCCCTAAAACACTGTGATCCAAAAGGATTTGGGCACCATTTTTGGGAGTCTATGAGCCTTGAAGATGAAAACTACTTTCTTAGAATGTGCTTCCTACACCAACATTAGATCTCAGGTCCATAATATTTTCTACAACAATGACCTCTCTAACCTTCTACCTCCTCAAAACTATGACGAACTAGGGATGCTCCTCTTTAAACTTTTTAAGCATATAGATAATAGTTTAAAGCAAATCAAATAATTGATGTCTTGTTATTTCTCTTAAAGTCGAATATTCCAAATTTGATCTTAATGAATGTTAAAGACCACAACCATCATATATATATATAAACATAAATTCCAAAACTTTATTCGTATATATTCATATACACTAAAAACGAGAAATGACATTTCTAGAGATTTGGATCAGCTCTACCTGTGTGAAGTATTAGCGGATTCATGCTTTGAATATCAAGTTATAGTTTTTTTCTGATTGAAAAAAAATCGACAATGTTAAAGATGTTTTAATATTAAAAAATATTTATTATTAAAATTATTTATTAGAATATATAATTGTTTATTTATAAAGTTTAGAAATAAATAGTTTTTGAAACTAATTTTTTGGACTAACAATGGTAAATAAAACCACATCAATTTAGTATTTTTAAACATATTAACCAATCATAAAATAGAATTTGTATTTTAAAAAATTCAAAAATTAATTTAATTTTTTTAAATATTAATTTTAATATTAATCTTTCGCAAAACTATACAAATATTTTGATTATTTACAAAGTTATTGAAAGTCAAAACAATTTGACCATAAACTCATTACAATATAATTTTAACTAATTACAATGATGATGGTGATGGTTAACGTCCACTGAGAACAACTTTGGTCTATCGGACCTTAAGAAGAAAGAAATTAAAT
This sequence comes from Pseudotsuga menziesii, assembly GCA_001517045.1. Lineage (NCBI taxonomy): Eukaryota > Viridiplantae > Streptophyta > Pinopsida > Pinales > Pinaceae > Pseudotsuga > Pseudotsuga menziesii. Next base: position 57,067 of record LPNX011111094.1, read on the forward strand.
GGTTTCCTATCAAATTTTATTTCTATGCTCAAAAAGATTAGAAATAAGCTCATCGATGTCACCATAATTTTGACTATTTATAATATTGGGGAGGTTAGTATTATAATAAATATTGTGAAAATGTGATCTAATGTGGTTGTATGCAGGGCACTCTAAGAGAAAGTGACATTCATCTTCAATGCTTTTAGTCTCACAAAAATGGAAAATCCTTTCCTCCCATGGTGTTTTAGGAATTATCCAACATCCTGTTTAACTAGGAAGCTAATGAGAGTTCGGTCTTATTTTGTATTAGTTTTCTTCTTTAAGTTAGTTAAAATTGAGAGATACTTTTGGTCTTCTAGATTAGGGTTAATGACCTCCTTATGATATCTTAGTTTCCTTTTCACTTATAAATCCTTTTCACCCCACATTTTCTCTTTAAACTTAGTAGTAATAATATTTTTAATGTTATTGATGTTTTACAAAGTGACATTTTTGTTAATCCCCCAATGGTTTAATCAAGTCATGGTGTCCCTATACCAACTTCTCTTGAGCTGCAGGTGGCCTTGACTAGAATTCAATGCATTTTTAGGGAGTCTCTCGTCTCCCATATTATTTATCTTGTACTTGTACATCAGGAACCTAGCCATAGCGATGCTCTCAATGGGGTGAAGACTTGCTTCGATCAGGGGAATAGGATAAGACATATTGCTTTTAATTATGAGTTTATAAGTTATATAACGCTTTTGGATTTCCTCAATATTTTTCCAAGATTCTCTAGAGTCGATGGTGCAACCCCAAACTTCACATCCATACAAGATATTGGGAGTGATGAGAGTTTCAAAGAGAAACTTGTTTTTATCCCACATCACAAGGTTTTCTTCTTTACAATTGTTTTCAAGACCAAAAAAAATTTCCACCCTCCATTAATTCTTTTCTCACTGATATAGTTCTAGTTAAGCATACGATGAATATCAATTCCAAGATATTTGTAAGAAGAAACTTCCTCCAAGTTTTTATTGCCATATACAAAATTAGCACAAGTTCATTTCTTGGACTTGATAATCATAACTTTTGTTTTGTTAGTGTTCATAGTCATACACATGTTAGAGCATAAATCCTTCAGAGTCCTTAATTTCTTATCAAGATCAAATGGGCATATTTCCATAAGAACAATATCATCTGCATAAAGAAGAATGATGATGACAATTCCAACTAAGGTCATGCAACCACAACCTACTTCTTCTAAAAATCCTTCAAGCTTATCGGTGTATATGATGAAAAGGGTAGGGGATAAGGGTAACCTTACTTAACTCCAATATTAGAATTAATATCTTGTGACCACTCCTTAGTGCTCTTAAACTTGGCGATGACAATCTCGTACAATCTTATTGCGACAAATCCCAACTTGAGAGGAACCTTTAGTTATTCTAAATAATAGAAACTAACTACTTATTGAATGAACTATTATGTTGTTTCACTATTATCATTCAACTTATCCATTTCTTAGGTGTTAGAATCTATTTTGCAGTTCTTGAGTTAGAGAACTATTGGTGGGATTTAGTGACTTTCACCCACCCCACCAGGGTTCAAACCACTAATGGTTTAAAACTAGCATAGATCTATTTTAAACCTAGATCTATCAAGCACTGAGAGGGATCCAATTTCTTAAGGTGTATATTTTTTACCTTTGAATCCCTCTGAGTACTTGACAGATCTGGATTTAAAATGGATCTAGTTTAATTCTTTTTTTTTAATATTTTTATTTAAGTAATATGTAATTTATATTTTTTATCTCTTATTTTTTAATATTTTTTTATTTATGTCGGCTATACCATAATGTGACTAACGTGACAGGATCTCCCCCATAATGGATTGAAGAGCACCTCACTTCTCTCGGTGCAAAAAGAATCCATTATATCCATTTACCTATCATAAAAAATCACACAATTATATATATATATATAACAATTCAAAAAATAACAAATAAAATTAAAATATACACTTTTTCAATAATGTTTAATTTACAAAGTAAATATATATATATATATATAAAATAGAGCATGTACGCATGCATTAGTTACCTATCAGTAATGTACGCATGCATTAGTTACCTATTAGTAATGACCCCGATATATATATACATATATGATTTAGGCTATGGATATGAATGATGTGTAAAATAAAAATACAAGTTAAAATGATATTTAAGATTAAAATATACACTTTCTCACTAATGTTTAATTTTATAAAGTGTGCAAATAGTAAATGACTTACTCATCAATTTCCTAACTATTGAACAAGGAGGTAAGTTGCATCAATATATATGGTGGGATGTTATCTTGAAACAATATAGTGATTTATTCAAGGATTCCAAAGTAGTACCATCACATTATCCAATGAAACGTCATATTAATTTGGGATTAAGTTTGTCGCTTCCAAATGGACCACTATTGATTTATTTGGGAGAATGATGAAATATGCCAAAATATTTGAGAGGATCGTGAACGCTAGAAAGCTATCACTGATTTCATGATATCTAAATAAGAGAAAAAATAAAATTACTAGATTAGAAGATCAATTTTTTTTTATACAATAAGAGTTCTCTTTTTAATGGGAATATTCAAAATGAGGATGGTTAAACTTTGGCTATGTCAGTCTTTTTATTTAATAGTAAAGCTAACTACTTATTAAATATTTTAATGTTTAATAATTATAATCTTTCACTTCTTTCTCCTTTCTCATTTCTCATTTCTCTTGGGATTTTTGCTATCCTCTTAGTTTAATTGGATAGTGCCTCTATTATCTTTCTAGTTTAAGGGAGATTGTAGTTTAAAAGAGATTGTATTGCTAAAGGTGAAAATGTGTTGTAGAAGGATGTTCTAAAAAAATATGGTTTCATTATGGGACACCCTAAGAGAGGAAAAAACACTTGAAGCATATCAACAGAACAATTTGGAGGTTGCAGAGAATTTTAGTGGGAATGTTGCGACGATTGGTGTAGGTGGTGGTGTTGTAGAAAAAGTGTAGATCTTGGAATAAAACTAATGTACTTAGGTAGAGGATCAAAACCCTGCTTCAGGATATCATTAAACCATTTTTGGAATTCTAGTAACCTCGAAATTAAATAGATTCAATCCACATATATGTGTGTGATATATTCAATTTACGGGCTTCCTACTTTGGCATCACACCTATAATCTCATTGACAATTCCCATCTTTACTATCATAATCAAATGGCATTTGTTTCTCTACTCCTCTTCCAAACATTGGATTAACAAGAAATGTGTCCATTCCTAGAAATGGCTTCTCAATGATTCTAATACATATTCCCCATTTTCCAAACAAAATATGAATTATAGCATCTCCATTTTAAATAAGACATGAAACTACATTATGCCAAGGATTACGCTTACCATTGTATGTAAGGGATTCTTAATGATATCAGGAGGAATGATATAACAAGATAAGAGGTTGGCGAATGTTGTAACATAGATAGAAGAATGGATGTTTTAGTGCTTCTATCACTCTAGGTATTCTCTTCAAATCCCATGACAATTAACAAATTATGATTTCTATGGAACTGACACTTTCACTTAGTAAAAGAGAAGACAATTATTTGGTAGAATCAACAGGCCTAAAATCTTCTAGAAAGATGGGACCCATAGAGGTAGCAAGTGTCAATCCTTGAAGTCAAGTCTTATTAACAAGAGCGACAATAATAGAGAAAGTATTATGCATATGATGTACCATGTGAGAGCCTATAAATAACAGGTATCTAGTGAAGAGTTATACCATGATACACCCATTTCCCATATATCGATGGAAAATAAGAATGAGTGGATACAATAAGGATTTCTAGTGTTTAATATAGGCATGTCACAACATAATATTCGAGAGGTTCATTCAATTAATGTTGCATGTTTGTAGCCATGTCAAAATCATCAATTTTAATTGCATGGAGAGGTGCTTTCTATAATCCAAAGTGAATAAGATTTGTCACATCTGTCACACCATGTTGGTTCAAAAGGATAAATATATAAAAAATTATAAAACCAAACACATGCCGGATTCAAATTTAAATTGTGTAGATTATAAAATACGTTGAAGTTCAATTTCAATTTCCATACATATATAGTTATTCACTTATTAAGAATAACTATTTTACTTCATAATCAATGAATGAATGCAATTTTGTGTATTTGTAGGATTTATGTGTTTCATTTATGATTCCAAATCAGAATAGTTGGCACAATGATTGTGATGGAAAACATATTGCATTATGTAATTTTAAGTTAATAATAGAACAATAAGTTAGATATTTGTTTCATGATAATTGTAAACAAATCAATAATTGAGTAAAATGCAAGTATTTTACTTCATTAATAGTTAATTAATGCAAATTATTTCCTATTTATAGGATTTACTTGTTATACATTACAACATGAACTACACTTTTATGATTAAACTTAAGTAATAAATATTTTACTTAATAATCAATGAATGATGCATTTTTTTGTCTATTTGTAGGATCTATGTGTTATCCTTTACGAGTCCAAATTGGAATAGTTGAAAAGTGGATGATTATGATGGAAAATATATTGGATTATATATTATTAAGTTAATAACAAAACAACAAGTTAGATATTAATTTTACGATAATTGCAAATTGATAATAATTGATTAAATTGAATAGTTCAATGTTGTAATTTCTTAACTCTAGCTATATCAAATGTTGATGGAGCTCGAAAAAGGGTTTGCATCTCAAGTTATTTGATCCCCCTTGATGCTTGATAGAGATAAAGTTAAGATGCATCTATGCTGGTAATATCTCCACTCATGAGCAATTTCTCTAGCTTCAGGTCATAGTGACAATATCCTTCATTATGCATGTGAATGAACCCTTTAAAATATGGAAGCAAAATTGTGCACTTTGTGATTTGAGAGTAAATGATCTCTACCTCTTTTCATGAGATTTGACATTGTAATCCATAAAGTCAAGTATCAAGTACAATGTGGTTCCCTCCACTATGACATAAGGCAAGGAAAGTGTGTTTCAATGAGGGCATAATTTGACTGAGCATTTCACCTCTAGAAGGTTCCAATTGTCTTCATAAGTACACAAGTTGTTGTTCATTCTATTAATGGCACAAAATTCACCCATAGACTTATTCACTACCTTCCAAATGGTTCCATGAGAAAAAATTACCAAATCCTCTACGTTGAAACAACGACCCTCATGGCCCTTGATATGTACTCAAATTCTGGTAGGTGTCAATAATATATTTAAGGGTTCCAAAATTCCACCTTAGCTGGTGGCATCATTGATCATCCATGAGCTTTCTCTAAGTGGTAAATCTATTATTGTCTGTGGAGTGGCTAGAGATGGGCCTAAGACATGAATCTCCCAACAATGAGAGGGAAGAGAGATAGATATCCATATAAATATGTTATGAGGAAATACAAGGGAGACTTCCCCATTGTCATAGTTCATTTACTCCTATATTGAAACCTTTTTCATCAAAATTGTTTCTAGCATGGGAGCAACAAAGTCCAGAAATAACTGATTGTCTCAATGGTCTCCACCATAAATGGATATTGATGGTTCAATGGAGCTATATGCACCCGAGAATGCATAAAAGGGGTGAAACTATAAACTCTATGGTGTTTCAAACTATCATATTTCTTTGGCATTAACAACATTGGTATGTAAGAGTAGACACATGAGCTTTCAAACAGGTTAAACTATGTTGGCGGTGCACCTTTCAACAAAACTAGTATTAAATACCTATGAGGAGTCATGTGGGTGAAAGATGGTGTTTTTGGGGTAGGAGGGCCCATAATACAATGATTGAAATAGAGGTGGAGGTTATGATTCGAAGAAGGGAAGGGATTAGGGATATAGCTGCATGGATTGGCAAGGAGACTACGTTATGGAAATGTAATATCAGTAGAAATTATACAATAAGGACCTTGTACTTATCAATTATTGTGGTAGGATATGGACACTGATTTTTTGGGGGTGTGTGCACTGATATAGGGGTACTAACAGGGAAGTATGGCCATGGACATGAGGAAACTTGTAAAATGTTATATGAGAAGAAAGGGTGTATCTAGGAGCTAAAAGATTAGAAATTACAATCAAGTACAAAGGAATGAAAATGGGATTCAACAATGAGGGTTAAAAATTCATGGCATTAGGACTAGCTTCAAAAGTAAAATTTTCTTAGAGTGGGTGGGAGAGTATTTTCACTTGGATAGGAAGGATAAGGATGGGTAATGGAAAGGATAGGTACTTTACTGGCATAAAAAAGGGAACTAGTTTAATGGAAGGTTGGTTTTAGGCATTTATGGAAGATGCCAATAGTGAGTTGAGCAAGGAGTGTGGTGTAGTGAAGTTTCAATCAAATTTAGGGTTAGTGATGTTGGTATGAAGGATATATTATAGTATGTCTAAAATAGAAAAGATTTAAGTGGTCATAGATGATGGGATGTCCATGCTAGTGTATGAAAGGAAATTTTGGAGGAGGTATTGGAGGGTGAGGACGTTAAAGATGGAGTGGTCCATGAGAGAATATACCATAGATATGTGAAATTAAGCCAAAATAGTTTGTAGTTGCTTGGAAAACTCATCAAAGAGGGTGTTCAAAATTGAAGGAATTCTGATTGAGATTTTGATGTTGAATCTCCTTGTTTTTGTAAATTAAAGGACTATTCTATTGAAATAACGAAATAGAGTTACAAAAAATGTTACAGAGCATGAGAACAGACCTACCCAACATAGCTGGTAGGTATAACCAGTTAATATTGCAACCATACACCCTCCCTCCAAGAGGGAAAACATGTCCAAAAAGAAGGAACTAGACCCTCCTTGTTAAAGGGAAAACATGCCCCAAAACGATTAACAGTAAATTGAGAACCATAGTGGACAGGAAAATAGACAGACCGAGATTGGGTTTGGTACACCCATGTTGTTATGAGATTCACTATAAACAAAAACAAAGCAGAGAACCTGACTAAGGCTTGTTGTATGGTTCCTCATTAATGGGACAACCAAAGCCGAAAGGTGGCGGAGCAGAGCTGCCATCTCCAGCATCCGACGTGTCCTCACTTGGAGAGCTAGAGTCTTCATTGTTGTCAGAGTTGTCCTCATCCTCATCCTCATCACATACAAAGGGTTTCTTTACAGGAAGGGGGGTAGTATTTTTTGTAGTGGTGGGCATGGGGGTGCTTTTCCATGCACACAGGGTTTTATACGGCCCAGAGAGGGGGGGGAGGGGGCTCATAGTCCATGGGAATGGCAGGGGAGGGGGTGGAGGAAGTCGGCGTGGAGGTTGAATTAGGGGAGGCATTGGCCAAAATGAGCTAAGGGGGAGGAGAGACAATGGGCACCAAAGGAGCAGGAACAACTGGTGGAATCAGAACCAAAGGTTGCGAATTAAAATGAAGAATGAGCCGAATTAGAAATTTTTTAATTATCTAGTAATGCCAACGTTGGTTCAACGAATGCCCTGCAGCATTAACGACCCCTGTCAGTTCATCCTCCCAATCGTTCAAAATTTGACAAACGTGATTAGGAATTTCGTCGTCATAGCCTTCGCCACTTGCAAGAGTAGTGAGCAGAACAAGATGCTCAAGCAGAGCTCCTCTCCCAGCCCAACCTCTGTGTGAAACACCTTTATGCTTGTGCAACATGGCTAAGATACGGGGAGCAGAGAGCCAAAGAGTGGTTGAGCAGAGAGAAGAGAGTTGGGATTACAGGGAGCTCAGCCCGAAGCTGAGAGAATATGGACGTGCAGAGCGTGGAGTAGAGGGTAGGCAAGGAGCAAACTGAAGAGGGGTGGAGTAGAGGGAAAATGAGTTTGTGAACGTCCCCATCGAGGTTTAAATGAGTTGTCATGATCTTTCATGAACCAGGGTGGTAAAATAACTCCCACCATTCACAAAATTAAGGCACGGTCTAATCCATGGTCCTTGAGACTGCCACGCACCCTTTCGGAGTTAATGTCTGAAGGACTTGGGAGGAGTGGGGATGTGGCATCTTGCTGATGCCATGCTTACCATGCTAGTGCTATCCACATCAGTGTCCAGGTCACCTGGGAGGCCCGTCGCGTCAGTGCTTCCCAAATCCATGTCACCCGCATACGGGTATGTTCCTTGTTAGAGAAAGGCATACTCTCCAATTAAAATAAGAGGAAAATAAATGTATAAAGATATTTGGGTGGGAGGGTTGGCCTTCATGGACTAGATTTAATGAAATCCATCAGAGTAAGGATTCCAATTTAGGTAAAAAAAATTAGGGAAAAGGATGGGGGTAGGCTCCAATGTAGATCTAAGCGGGAGGGAACTCTCCAAGGAACTAGATCTATAACTCTACCACTAGTAGCTAGTTTTCAAAGTGAGGCACTGAGCCTAAGAAGAATTGAATAAATATCAGGTCTTGGACCGATGCTCTGATACCAAATTTATATGTAAAAAAGAGAATAAATAAAATTGATATTCTATTAGATTTGAAAAAATAGTTTCTTACATAGAAAAACCTTTTTCTATAGAAATATTCAAAATGAGGATGGTTAAAATTTGACCATGTTATCCTCTTTATCTAATATTAAAGTTAACCACTTATTAAATATTCTAACATTCAACAATTGTAATCCTTCATATATCTGCCATTTCTCTCTTGAGATCTCTATCATTTCCTCACCTTATTGCAACCCCATATGCTCGGTTCCTATCAAATATGGTGTGTGTGGTTTGTTTATAGACTATATGGAATGATGTTGAAAAACATATATCCTCTTCCCATAATAAATTACCTTCTTGATCAACTTCTAGGAGCTTAATACTTCTCTAAAATTGATCTTAAGACATGGCAGTAATAAATTCTAATACATTTTAAACATGTATGGAACATTGTTTCTAAATAATGATAAGTCAACATTGTTTGAGTGGGAATTAATGCGTACTAGTGTTACTAATTTTCCTACAATATTCATGATTTTGATGGATGATGTGTTTCAACCATTCTTAAACAATTATGTGGAGGTGTATGTTGATGATATTTTGGTTTTTAACAATATTGTATATAACACCTTCAACATGTTGCCTAAGTGTTACAAACCCTCTATAAGCATAAGTCATGAGTAAATAATTCCAAATATTTATTTTTTAATGACATCCATTAAGTACCTCAGGAATTTCATTGAAAGAGAATGAATCAAAGTTGACCCTAATAAAAGTGGAAATAATTGATAGCTGGGTTCTGCTAAATAACATCATAGAACTCTATATTTTTCTTTTTTTTGTTAATGATTGTAAATGCTTTGTTCTACGGTTTTCATGCCTTACTTATCCACATAACCAAATCCTACAAGTAAATATAAAGAAACATGTTTTCATATAGATCGTGGTGGAACGACATAAATTTGAAGAAGATGAGAGGAAGTTAGGGATTTACCTTGTGCTTGAACTTCCATACACATTGGAGCCTTTTGAGATAGAATATGATGCATCATAATATACTATGGGTGTTTTCTGTACCTAGCATATCCATCCCATTGAATTTCATTCAAATATGTTTAACAACATAGTCCCAACTATTCAACATGTCATGGGACATTACATACCATTCTTCAAGTAGTTTGGTAGTAAAAACACTATATGTTGGGAAAGGAGACAATGATTCAATTTAATCATAATCCACTTAAATATTTATAATGAAGGAAGACAACTAAGAGTGGATGAGTTTCTTACAATAGTTCCTGCTAGTTATTAAGCATTAATCAATTAGAGATAAAAAGACCCATGATTAGTTATGTCAACCGCATATAACATTGACAATAGGTTTATAAACCAAGGGATGCGATATTGAATGTTGGTAAAAGTTCTAAAATGTAGATATTGTAACACACCCACATGCTACAATACATGATGATAAAACATAACCCTTTTAAACAGGGTAGCACACGCATATGCTGGATTTTTAAAAATTAGACTTAAATTGGAGAGCATAATTTCCACTCTTCTAATATTAGAATCTTGGTTATTCATTAAACAAATTTAAACATGATTAATTAAATTACCTCAATGTGATTAACCACATCCTACAGGGCTTCTCCTACATCCCAACATCAGATCAGTTTATTAATTGACATAAATAATGGCCCCGACTTGACCATGCCTTCCTGGAATTTCCAACATCGAAAGTCAAGATTTGGAACCACTTAACGAGTTCCTAACAAAACAATCCTAATGTCCCCTCCCATATGTAAGGATTCTGAGTTACCCAAAAATGGCAGGTCAAACCTCAGAAGTCGACACACAATTTAGAAAAATTAAATCTATCCCTTTCGATGTCAATGTTCTGACCTCAAAACTCAGGTCTACTAACGTTGGAACTTGGAAATTGACATTAAAAGAAAACCCATTCCCAAATGACATGTCGATCCTGATGTTGGAATCTTGACATTGGAACCTCAACATTGACATACAGATACATTAATATTTAACATGCCAATATCAATGTTGGTACCTCAACATCAACACTTCTGTAAATCAAGAGTTAACTATTTAAATCTCCACCAAGAATTTTCTTCTAACCCTAGATGTCGACATAGGTACTTTGACACGAAAATATCAATAACAACTCCTCTAATTTCAAAGCTTTAAAGTTTAGTGGTTTTTAAGAAAATGACTAAGGCATGAATTAAGTTTGAAACTTAATAGATTTTTTTCCTTGACTCAGAACTAAAAATTAATCCAATTAGGAATATCCACAATCTATAGTTAATAATTGCATTGCTTTCAACAAATTGAAACTGTTACAATTCATTAAACACATATTTCCTTTCTGCAAGGAGTAAATCGAACTAGATTTAAGACAATTGACACGATCAGTTTTCAGAACCAACAAGACTGACAAGGTTCAACTACATAAATCAACTATTCAATTTATGTATTGACAAACAATAACATTCTCTTTGTATGAGTTATCAATCAAGGAAACAAGAACTCCACACTATGTACAATGTTACTCTACTTTTTCCTTTTTCATGCAATTTAACATGAAGATGAGCACCCAAAACAATGGCCTTATTTAAATTCTCAAACAAATTGAAATCAAAGAAAAGAGCATGATAAACATGTGAAATTCAAGACACAATCCTCAATGGATATGGAAGCACTAATAAAAACATAAGGCATTTTCCCCCTTTAACCATATCAGAACTGGGAAACCAATAACATGTTTCATCGATAAACTAATTAACATTCCCTACAACAACTCATCAAATTCCAAATAGAGAAATTACTTGACAATTGACCTAACATATTTCAAAATAGAATATCAGTTAAACACAACATTTAGTTTGTCTCATTAACCAACTTTCAATTCATAAAACATAAGGTTATGAAATTTTCCTTCCAGGGTGAAAACGTGAAGTTTCTATACAATTTTTTGAGAATTAGTCACACTGAGAATTCAAGATGAACACAATGAAAACAAAAGAAAAAATGTAAAAACTCGCAGGTATGTTCCTTGCAATTTCCTCTTCAAAAGGGTAGTTTTAGTTTGTATGATAAGAGTAACATTTGAAAGAAAATGGGAGGACACAAACATGTGTCAATAAGGTGCCATTTTTTAAACATATGTTAAATTTCAAAAAATTATAAAAATAGTGTTTAGGTCTGAAAATACTCATCACATAGTCCATACAAAATTACAATTTGTGTAGATTATGAACATACATTTGGTTTCTGTAAAATGAATAACCATCTCTAAAAAACTGAAGGGCACATAGGTCATTCATTATCCAAACCTAAAAATTTAAACTATATGTCGTTGGTGCCAATCAAATTTGTCCTACCATATGTCCGTAAACTAATTTCAAAAAATATGAGTACGATGCTAACAAAATTATCTAAACCTCTTGTGTTTACGTCAAGGTGAAATTCCTAAGGGGGATATTGGTTTGAAAGGGTTTAAGTTGAAAAACATAAAATTTTGCATTTTTTTTCTTTCAAAAAATAGGCAAAAAGTGTATACCAACTTCATATTTTCACCCTCCATCTTTAGCCATTTTACTCTTTACAACTATATTTATGTAAACACTTAGGAATTCAACATAATTACTACAATATATTGAAGCACAATTCATAAATGGAGAAATAAACAAGAAACAATAATATTGATTCTAAACACAATTTAGCATTGAAGTATAACAACATAATTACCATTAATTAAACATATATGTTAACAATCGAATTTGGAAACTCACAGTGTATGAGGCATTCTCCACCCAAATATAGGAAATGTTTCTCATATTATTTCATCAAAACTCCACCCCCCCATTGAGACCCATGCATTCACCAGTAAGGTTTCTCACCAGCCCATAGGTTCTCTCAGTGGTTTATCACTAGGCAATCAGGAACATTGGTGCATTTCACCTTCATAGCTTCCTTCTATCAGCACAACAGTGAGATACATCATTGTTCACAGTTCTCATAATTCCACTAAGTTAGTTTCCTACACCATTTCCCATTCCATTGAAACATCCAAAGGAAATAATGGATAGAATTTTAGCAGAAAATGTTTCTAAGTCAGGTTCATAGGTTCAAAATTAACAATCTTATTCTTCCAATGACCAACAAAAGCCTATTTTAGTTAGAATCTTCCTCCCATACCTCATCCCATTTAGATGTTGTGATTGGTCTCTTGACCTGCAACTACCAAGGAAATAATGGTTCCTTGATAGAATAACGAGGTATACAACCATAGAGCGAATAAAATAAGACATAGGAATGAGACACTGTAGGTGGATACAAGGGAACTAGAGTAATGGGACTTAAACGTTCTTTATTCAAAGTATGACAACAATGATGACCTAGCAGCATATGAAACTGACCTCGGAGGAGGGGGCATATCTAGGGTAACTGGGTGAGTAACTACACTAGGGTATCCTTAGAGGGAAAAATATTGATCATGGAAAATAGGAACTCCAAGGCTGACTCATCGCATAATACTTTGAATCAAGGAAACTAGGAATGTTTTTGTGATATGGGACTATCTGTGATTTGCAAGTGTCCTAAAAAGCATTGTTTGGGCCTTATTCATTGTTTAATGAGATCAAAGAATGTATAGAAGTGGGATCAATATGGTACTATCCTGTATATTTTTATCGATCCCCAGATAGTCAATGATCGTTAGTGTTTTCAAATTTTAAGAGTTTAAAAACATTAAGAAAACTCCATGAGTGTTCTTTTTCATAAAGTTAGTCTTCAAATCCCGAAAAATCACAAACGTATACTAGGGAAAACTATTCTATACAAAAGGGACTAGAGTATTTCTTTTTCATAAACAGTCCATCCAACACAAAAAAGGGGTAAAATTATACCAGACATACGTTCTTTCAATTCCTTTTAATGAGTCTAAAAGGAACAAGCTCACCCAATGATATTTTCATTTTTGAAGGAGACATAAAAGAGCTTAAAAGAAACTCAATGTTGGGAGTCCATTTCTAGGGAATGGCCAATGAGTGACAATGTGAAGGATTTCATGTAATTCTTTTTTGGATTTCAAACTATATGGACTTTTGATCCTGTGGGGATATTGTTATACCAAAATCCTATCACCATCATGTGATAAGACATTTGACATACCTACTTACCCTAAATACCACCTTTTGGAGTGGAAACTAAATGGTTTTTCATCAATCTGTCATACAAATTCCCAGCACCGCGCATGCCCTTTTATCCAGGAGCAGTACCCTTTCTCACACCGCCTTTCATCGGTTTTCCACAAGCGGTGCCACCGCCCATTGCCCTTAGTCCATAGGTGGTTATTACCATAACCTCTCTATCATAGAAGGAGAAGCATGGTACCCTGGGTAAAAAGGGAAAAAGAGAAGTTTCTTCAGGCTTCTAGATGATAAGCCTCGTGTATTTCCTTATCCCTACTGTTGTGGTTTGGTTGAGCTCAAGATCCATCATTCTAGGATCTTAGAGGCCACCTCACCCACTAATTTCTCAACCATCTCTATCCATTAAAGCCCTATAAATATGATCTCATAGCCATGGTTGAGGAGAGAACATTTGAAGGTATTGTTATGCTGTTGGATTGATTCTTGGCCCAAGAACATTTGGAGAGAGCATAGAGAGCTAGAGTCAGAGCTTTTGGGAATGAAGAGCTGGTTTCATGGAGATGCATGTCAACACTAGGCTTGGTTGTAAAATTCTTCATATTTCTAATGCAAGTTGATTTATGTCCCACATATGATGTTGTTGTTGTGATTTCGCATATATATGTTGCTAGATTCCTTAGTCACTAGCATAGATTAGTAGATCATATTCTGGTTGCTTTGATTCATTTCATGTTAAGTTTTTTTGCAGGTAGACAGGTGAACTGTCAAAGCCTTGTATTCCAGAAATCTACAATGTCTAGGGAGAGTCTTCAACCTCTGTCCTCTATTTGTTCTGGATCTGAACCATTCAGATCAGTGGAACACCTTGCTGTCTGCAGGAGGTGAAATATTCCAGCTAACAGATATGGACGACATGGGTGCCAAATGTTGGGGGTATTAAAAAAATCACCAATGTAAGATAGATTCTAACTACCAGGTAATGGAAAATGAAAGGATTCCTGGGCTTGGCTAGTTACCTAGACAAAGTTAGGGGTTCCTAAACGAATAAAAGGGGACGAAACAGGTTGATCCATATGATATTCTATGGGGGTGATTACCTGTATTCTAGTTTGACGTGTTACACATGTAGCGAGTGAATGTCAACTGAAACATGTGGAGTTCAATGCAACCTGAACACGCACCCATGTAAACAATGCTTGACTATAAATGTTATTTTGAAAATCAAATGTAGTGTACAAGTTCATAAAAAATGACTTGCTTGAGGGCACATAAACCAAGGCAGGATGAAAATGATTCAAAATACAATTTGTGATCATGAAAAATGGTTTCCATAATTGCAAAGAGCACAGAATGCTAATTTTGACAGCAAAAACAACGTTAAAAAGGAAAGGATGTTGTATGACTCTTATTTACATATATATACATATGCACATGGGTGCAACACTTTTTCTTTGTTAAGCCTCACTAATATCATATGAAGGTTATTTGCAGGTGAATACAAAATCAATGACATGCATGATGATGATCTGCTTGTTTATTGTTGATTATTTATGTGCCACTCCATAATGTTATTAGCCATTTGATTTGTTACACTATATTTGAGACTCCCATGGACATGAATGAACATAATTGACTCAAATAGTCTAACCAATTGTTTAGTGCACATGAACTTTCTAGAGAGGAAAGGATTGAGTACTCGGTAATAGTTGTTCAACTATGCAACAAACAAATGGGAATCAAGGTAAAAACAAAGGTGATGAATGCCAAAATGTAGGGCATCAGTCAATATCCCAATCACAACATATTATTCCACCTTGTTATTGGTGTTTACCCCAATGCACTCACCACTAATGTGAATTAAGGCATCTACTGGGGAGTATAGAACCTGCGCAACTAAGGAGAGATTTGGGGAGTATCTATTTGCGTCGTTAACATAACCATCATAAATGGTAGGATAGGGATCCATATGATAAGGTCAAGGAAACAAACCATGATGTTATTTTTTCAAAAAGGTTAAAACAAAAAATGGAAAAAAATATAGTACATCGAACATAGGGTTCAATCAGGTTAGGAATAAAGTTTTTAAGATACAACCCGTTACAAGGGTTTCTTGAGAGGTTCCTTTCAAAATAATCAAGGATGTATGCCCCCTTTATAATACAATGCTTGAAAACATATGGTTCTTACCACATGGATTCAAACTTTCCATTTTCTAGTTTATCATGTGCTTGGTCATCGAAAAGGACAAGGTCAACCTCTTTCAATAAGTGAGGGAGGACGTGAGAGTCATAGTGGGATTTTGATCAATGCTTGTTGGATTCGATCATTTGGAGTTCCACATGACGATCCTCATTTACTTTCTTGAGGGTGAGAAATATTTACTCCAAAGAAGTGGTCTCTGACAGAAGTTCGACACTGAGGTGCGGGGACAAAATATGGAACTTGATTGGTAAAACTGATTCTATTCCATGTATGAGGTGGAAATGAGTGAATCCTGTCGCAGTTTTTGTTGAGGTTCAGTAGGCCCAAATCACTAGAAAAAAATATGATGTCAATTGGATTTATGCTTATCCATCGCTCATTGGAGTATTGTTTTTAGGATTTTGTTGACATCCTCCACTTATCCATTACCTTGGGGGTAATACAAGGAGGAGAATTGATTTCAAACTTCAACAAGTATGAAAAATATTTCTAAATGGTGTCTTCAAAATGAGATGCATGACCAAACACTAGCTCGAGAGGGAAACCGAACCGAGAAATGGCATGGTTAAAAAGGAAACACTATTATTTTGTTGGTACACTTGAAAGCTTACATGGTCTCAACCCACTTGGTCAAGGATTTGAAAACCACAATGATGTGCTTGTGGCCACCAAATGAGGGAGGATTACATTCCATATAGTCAATGACCCATTTGCAAAAGGAACTGACGGTGACCACCGAATGTAGCAACACGATGGGGGGGGAGGGTTCTTTCCTTAGGCGTAAAAAGTTGGAAATTGCGACATTGTTATCGTAGTCCAATATATAAAAATAGTTGGCTAGAAGTAACCAACAAGAGTGGATTTTTGGGCAGTAGCCATCCCGGATAGATACCACCGCAAGATCCACTATGAAAATCATTTAGGACTTGCTCACCCTCCTTATGAATGAGGCATCACTGCAAAATTGTGTCGACCCATCAATGGTATAGGAAATCATCGATGAGTAAGTAGAGAGGTGCTTTGTGATGTATGTGATTATAGATCATTGTGGATAAGGTGTGGTACAAACTTCTGGGTTTACAAGTAAACAAGGATGTATCCATACCAAGGATCGTCTACCGAAATGGTGAAAAAATGTTCATATGGGTGCTCATCAATGATATGAGATGGGAGAGACTTAAGTGGAAGATATGTGATAAGATGAGTCAAAGCTAAAGCTTTGGTGCTTTCGGGTGTTATGAAATTGAGGTCATACTCCTGAAGAATTGCAATTCACTTTGCAATGCGACCTTGAATAAGGTGTTGGTTCAAGAGATACAACATTGGGTTCGAGTCGGTAATGACTTTGGTTCATCTCAGAAGGAAGTAATGGTGTATATTCTGAACCAAGAAGACAAAAACAAAGACCATATTCTCCTCATGAGGGTACCTAAGTGTTATACCAAATAGGTTCTAACTAACATAGTATATGGCATGCTCTTGATGAGCAACTTATTCATGGACTAAAACTATGGAAATGGCATATTTAGATGTTGATATGTATTTTATCTTTGTGAAATTTAGTGGAGAGATCAAAGGAGAAGAAGTCAGAGCCTTCTTTAATGCATCTAAGGATACTTTCTCCTACTCTTACCAAATTAAAGGAATGCTCGTTCATAATTAGTGGAAAAAACCATGGATGGTCATTGCATAGTCCAATACAAAATTATTTAAGAAATTGGCCTTACCTTGGATACTCTACAGTTGGTGCAAATTTCACACAGGGGGAAGGTTAATTATGGATTAAACCTTTTAAGGGATCAATAATGATCGCTTTTTGGGAAATAATGAATCCCAATAGTGGGTCTACAGGCACAACAAATTCACTTGAGTGGGTTCAAGTAGATATTGTACTTCTGACAATGAAGGAACACCTGGCAGAGATCCACCAAATGTTGCGAGCGTTTCTTGGATCATGCGGTAAGATCATGCAAGTAACAAGGATGATGTGAACCAATTCATGAAAAAATATGACATAGCACACTGAAAGGTGGTGCTAACTTTCTTAAGTCTAAATGAGATGACTCGATAGGTGAATCTTCCCCATGGGGTGGTAATTGCAATTTCGTACTAATCCTCTTTTTGAATATGGATCTGGTTATACCTTGGGAACCCATCCATGAAGGAAAGGGTCTCATGGCCAACACAAGCATCGATAATCTAGTCGATAAAAAGGGTGGGAAAATTTCCTTTTGGACATGGAAAATTTTATCATGAAAATTGAAAACGATGTGGATGGTTCCTTTTTTTTGTTCATGGGACTGCGTTGGATATCCAAGTAGTATAGGAAATCAAATAAATCAATATTTTATTGCTTAAATTTTCAATCTCTTCCTTGACGGATGTCACTTTTGAGGGATGGATGGGTCTTTGTTTTTGTCGTACTCGTGCCACATCTCACCATGTATCAATGTGATGTTCGATAACGGAAGGATTTAGGCCAGGAATTTCGGTGTATGACAATGCAAATACATCTCCAAATTCATGGAAGAGTTCTTTGTACACAACAATCTCTTGAGGGGTGTAATATGCACCTGACATGATATTTTATGTGACACCGGGTTTGATCAAGATATCCACTTGGAATCAAGTTTCTTAACTAATAAAAATTACCATGAGGAGTGAATTCATCTGACTCAATAGAGAATTGGTCCAAAGACGTAGGTGTATGGGTTGTTTCTTCAGGAATAAAATATGTATGATGGTGCATGCCATCCCAAGGATAGTTTGGTTCCATGAGTGCTTCCAATAATTATTTATTGCTTTGAAAAGTTTGAATCGTCAAGTCTTGGGGACTTGATGTTGTTGTAATTGTATCACGAGAGGATTGAAAAGGTTCATCATAGCGCGAGATGAAACAAATGGTTTTTTAACCACTTGAAGAAGTCACAAGGAGGTGGACTTCTTTGATTATTATGACTTGGGGCTTTGTGGAGAGACATTGCAAGTCGACGAGTACCAAATGATACTTAAAAAAACATGGGAAAACATGTGAGTAATGGTTATGGAGGCCACACACTACACAATGATAGTTTGTGTGCAATGAATTATTGTGTGGTTTGGGGATGTTAGTTAGATGTACTACTATTATCTTCTCATTGGGATCATCATCTAATGTTTGCGTGGTTTGGGGATGTTAGTTAGATGTACTACTATTATCTTCTCATTGGGATCATCATCTAATGTTTGCAGATGAGTGCATAAGATGGGCAACTCCAAACAGCTATGGGTAGTGTGACTCAAAATATCACATAAAGCATAAGGTGGTGAGGCTCAAACTGAGTTAAAAGAGGGTAGGTTCATGTTTTTGTTATGGTTTTATAGAGGCATCGCACTCGCTACATCCCCCCCTGCCTTCTTCTTGGGAGGAGGCGGGACAATGCTTGGTGCTACTTTTGACACTCCCGAAGGAGGGTGGTTGGTAGTACCAATAAGTTACACATGTGTTAAAATAATATCTAGTGTGGGAGGTGGGTTAAGACATGTAAGGTACCAAATGATGAGGCCCATCATCAAACCCAAGAGATTGAGAGTCTCCATGACTAACGTGCTTATGATTCTAGATGGTGGAAATAAAAATTGGATTTGTTGAATAGGAATTGCTCCCCATTGGTTCCTAGGTAATCGAATGGTAGAATGGATGAGTTGCGGCTATGATTGGGTTGTGGATTTACTAGAAGAAACCATGCAGAGATCATATATTTCCACTTTTGGGGGTGGAGGTGGAAGATCCTAAAATGTTACAATCATGGGGGTTATTTTGAAACACATTGGGCCCATTATAGGTAAAATATGGGAGGAGGCACAACTGATAGTGAATTAAACAAAGGGCAAGACATTTTTTGGACATGCCGACCCCTTGGGATGATAGTATGTCAATTGGTATAACTTAAAAATATTCCCTCCATGAGCAAACACCATAAGTCAGAAGACGGACGAAGCAACTACTTTCATTGCGTACATATAGCTATGCCCAAGAAGTAGGTTGTAATCAATGTTTTCATTGACAACCTCAATGTCTATTAACATCATTTTTATATCTAACTCTATAGGTCCGTTTGGGAGAAGGCCCTGGGGTTGAGTTGTGAGACCATCATAAGCATGTAAATTCATGAGTGATGCCTCTTGTTTAGGGGATCAAATATTTTTCCAAACATGAGTTTCCATGATGCAAGTGGATGCACCTTCATAGATACTACATCAATGAAACACCAAGTTATGAATGGCCATCAAGAGTGTGAAGGATACTAAAGAGGGAATCCCTGGATCCACTTGATCCAAATAAAAATTCATCAACCGAGAGTTATAGGGATCAATTACACTAAGGGCCAATAGTAATGAATTTTGTTGCACTAGACAGATCCTAAGAACTTCCAAAGTTGACATGGCAATGGGGGACTGTGCTAAGTCATCCACAATGCTATAATTGGGAGAAGCATGAGCGTTGGGATTGTTTTCAATGTGACACAAAGGAAACTTAGGGACCTTAGGGATCCTATCAACCGATGGTTTTGGTAGGTGCAAAGTGTCACCAATGGGAGTTGTGTATTTTCCTTTATCAGTAGTGGATGTTTCAGTGGGTGAAACATATAGGTTGCATCATGTCTTAAAATTCATGTCAGTGGACAACATGATGAGGTGTTGGATCCTAGAGTTAGGAGGTTAACTTGATGAAGATGGTTAAGGTGAGTAAGGTTCCATTGGTTGTCTTGTCACAAATCCTTGCATTGGTAAGGAGTTCTACATAAACACAGGCCGAGTTTGGGTGGTTTCATCCTTAGGAAGGATAACTTTCCCTGGTGGGGCCGTTGTCGGTTCATGTTGTTTTGCCTCATTCCACAGTTGGCACACCTTAGCCAAGTGGGGATAATGATGGGTATAATTCCCACATACACCATAAAAATATCATGGATGTTTTGTCCGTAGTTAAGTGTTCTTATCCTATTTAGGCATCTTGTTGAGGTATTGGTTTGTGGAATTTTCACTAATGTTTCCAGGTGGGTTTTCAAGTTAGTTTCTACCTCCCTATTTTTTTTATTTCCCTTGTTCTTTTCTCGAATTTTTTTTTGGGTTACGATTTTGGGTATTGGGCACAACTTGGGCATGTTTGGTTGGTTGTATACTTTCCCTTGCAAAAAAGTAGGAACAACATGGTGTGGTTACGCTGGAGCGACTAGTGGCGAGCTAGGAAAATAACAATATGGGTTTATGGCTGGAGGGGTCATGAAGGCAATAGAAGCACTGCCATACATGGTAATGCTATAGGAGGGCCCATGAACATGGGGGGATGAGGAAAGAGATGAGTTGGATGTACTTGTTCCTGTGTGTGATGAGACGTGCACTAAATTTGTGCCATAGCTAGGAGTGGTGACTAGGCCCTAATTAGGATGCACTAGATTTTGAACAGGTTTGTATGCATAACCACTCACTAGGGGATGGTAAGGTACATACAGGTTGGGTCTAGAAGCGATAGTTCCAATGAAACCATCCACAATATCGGATTTTCCCAGTAGATATTTCTGATAAGAGTTTCCACAAGGAGCATCGGAGATGATGGTATATACATACCCAAACTATGCGTAGATCAGGTTGAACTGTCGATATTTTAGGATAACCTATTCTTCAGTTTGAGGTCATTCATAGGCCATGCCATTAGTAATGGAGGGGAGTAGTGACTTGAGGAACCGGTCCAAAAATATATAGTTATCAAGTTTGATCTTGCACACACATCTGCATCTACACCAATCATGGAGGTGGTTTGTGATGTGGGTGGAAAAATTCTGTTGACAAGAGAGAAATATTTCTACTCTGACATCATATCAGATGGGTTACTGAAATTATTGTAGGAAGTTGGATTCTAATGACACAAATTTAGGATGTGTTATATGGGTTTGGTCGATATACCACTTAGCATTGACACTAGTGAGGGTCTGCAAGAACAAGCGTAGCCTAATAGAATCATCTATGATGCTATTTGACGAGCACCATAGGTGAAACAACATGATATGATTTCGGGGGTCTTCCCCAAACTTCCCTTCAAAAATTTTGATGTCCAACGGGAGCTTGGTTGGCATAGGGGGATAGTTTGGATCATGGAGAATCGGATTGTTGATCATCCTTTCCAAATCCGAGAGGTTGAGGCTATCCATAAATGTAAATATCGTAGATATGGGACCTCCAAGTGGAGTATTTTTCAAGGGAGGGTTCCCCATAGAGGGGTTCCAAGTGGGGGGGTTCACTGTGGGGGGGTTCCCAGTAGGAGAGATTCCATTAAGTGGGTTTCCCATAGGTGGTTGTTTGGTTAGGGGATACCCGCTGCCATATCCAAATCCAACTAATACTCTATAAATGACATTGGGGATTCTGCCACTAGATAAGGGAATACCAGCAACCATAGTGCCGCCAATATGTGAATGTATAAGTGGTTCTGAATGTAAGGGATTGAAACAAGGTGATGATGTTGTGTGTTGTACTAGGGTATGGAATGCTGTGTTGACCATAAAATATGAAGTACCAAAATGAGGGGATGACAGGCCAAAGGAATGCAACTATAAAACTAAATCCATTAGCTCATTATTTAAATTATCAACCCAAGAGTTCATACAAACTTAGAGGCACCGTGCACTATATATACAATTGAAAAGGAAATATCTTGAAAGAATAACAGTAAATGCAAAGCAAGAACTAACTAGGAAAACTTGAAATGATAATTAAGAAAGACGATAAATGTAAATCTATGAAAGCATGGAATTTGGATCTAATTTATCAAAGTATGGTTCTAATCAACAAAAGCATGAATCTAATTTAAATAAAAGCGTGAATATAATTTATGAAGCGGGAATATGACTAAATAATAGCATAGATCTATTCTACGAAAGCGTGAAGCTATTTTACGAAAGCACTAATCTAATCTATGAAAGCAAGAATCTAACTAAATAAAAGCATGGATTTACTCTATGAAAGCATGTCAAGCAAATCTAATTAAAGAAAGCATGTAAAATCATATAAATATTTTAATTTTCAAGAATCGAATATTAGCCCATACTCGCACAACAATACAAAATCACTAATCTATTTTATGGAAAACAAGTCTGCAGGAAACTACAATAATTTAACAAGAAACTGCATGAACGCTACAAGAAAATACATGACATAAGCTAAAATAAATTAAATAGAATACATGCATGGGTTCTCAGTCCTTCCCTTGAGTGGTATCAACCCAAGGAATCTCCTGGAACCCTACCTAAGAAAGTATATTAAAGATTCAAAACAAAACTATCTCTTCTTTATTAAAAATCTTCCATTAAAATAGGGCATCACACTTCCTGTTGATACAAATTCACCTTGACTAGAAAGAGAGGAATGAAAATGATAAAGATACGAACAATAATAGACTAACTACCCATATTCTTTGATCCCATTACTATTTGTACTTGATTAAACTCAAAACTTCTCAAGTAATCAACTCCTTGATTTGTGGAGGAAATTAACCTGCTAATTTTAAGGGATTGATTCCCACTTGATAAATTCGACCTAGAATCCATAATTTTGATCCCTCATGCTCATTGAGTCATTATTTAAGTGGTGAAAGTTTATGATACATATTTTCAATCACATGCAAACAATTGCTTGATTTGTGGGGCTTGTCTCACAGTTAACTACAAATATGTATGCTAGTTTTGCGGGATTAATTCCCACTTGAGAAATTTGACGTTGCATCAATAATTTCGACCTTGGATGATCATTAGGTCTTGTTCCATGTGGTGGAAACTCATGAGAATAATTAGGGTACACAATCCCTTAAATTTCTCATCTTGTTTTAGTTTCTTTAGTTAACTCATTGATGAAGATTGAGTTGCTTGATGTAACTTTATCTCTTATAATTTAGCTTTTAGGTAACCTCCACCCATAGCTCTATCACAAATGAATAATGCTTTGAAAAATATTATCCCATTATATTTAGCAAATAAATAAAAGGAATAAGAAAATCAAGTAAACATTACTAATCAAATGTTAAGATATTCATTTAACAAATATAGATAGGCTGTAAGTAATATAATCATAAGTTCATCATTAATCACACATACTTAATCCTTTTTATCTTCTTATGCATTGACAATATGGTCCAAATAATGTGTCATTTTAGGGGCCCATCATACACCCCAACTTTAAGGATTTGTATGTCCTCATGCAACAAAACAACTTCCCCAAAAATTGGTCTCTTTAGAGAGTATGAATATGATGTTTCTTGTAGAGGCCAATTCCATTTGATTTCATTCGAAGAGGGTTGATATATGCTCTTTATTTTTAATGAAATATTGGATATATGATAGCCTTGGTAATTGATGTTCAAATGTTCCTTTTATCCCCTTGAAATGTTTCTTTAATTGCTCATCTTAGTGTTGTATCTTCACTTTGATACAATTCTTTTTTTACAGTAATGATAAAGAATGAGGTTCCCATAGTCTTCTGTTTTTCTTACTCTTGGATGTACATTGTAAATGAGAAAGTGAAAAGAAGAACACATAATATTAAACATAAAGATGCATAAGAAGGAAAATTGTCTTGTATACCCAACACATGAATTCTATTTAATAATGGTGGTTCCATCATTTTTGAATTACCCTTCAATATGAAAATACCTTGTAAAGTGATGGATTGATTATTTATATATCTATATTTACCTTATTTTTCTGTGCAAATGGCCTCCCAAGACTTGAGTTTCTATGTGCTCATCAAATTTTGAACTCTATAATATCACTATAAGCCTTGCATGAATGTTAAAATGAATACATTGACAAGAGTTAGTACGTTACCTATTTACTTAACCTTTGAATATTTGCATGCAGGTTCCATATTGAAGGACGAGCTTGAAATTATTGCTTTATTTCATTCGTTGGTTAACTTGGTTTCATTTGTTGTCTCGCTTTCCTTCACTTGTTGGATTGCTTGCTTTCACTTGTCGGCTCGCTTGCTTTCACTTAGTGGCTTGCTTGATTTTACTTGCTTAATCTCTTGCTTATCATATTTGGATCTCTTCTTTGAAATTATTGCTGAACTGAATGGTCTATGAATTTTTCATGAATTATTTTTACACCATATCCAAGTGTAAGGGAGAATCCATATCTAGGTACTAAAGGGGAATATGTTCCATCTTCACAATATGATTGAATAATTATTAATATATGAACAATTACCTATATATTTACTATTTTATTGTTGTAACATTGCCTCTCCCTTAGGAAATATTTGTCCTAAAAGCTCAGTTTTCTCATGTCATCTTTTATTCTAGCTCTGTGTCAAACTGATGACTTGAGACATGCAATTTTGATTACGACCATTGCTTCATTTTGACTTTTTTGTCTTGGAATTTGCATTAAGTATGAACTTGGTGGTTTTGTTTACGCTTTTGCCACTTTGTGTGGTTATTTATTTTAACTATCTGTGCCACCAACTAAATAGACTTGACATACATGATGACATTAACTATTTTCATGTTGTCATTCCAAACATATTTTGTGTCATTTCCCTTGAACGGGCTCTTTGTGTTAGTCATGCTCATAAGAACACCAATCTTATCTTGTGTCTGATAGATATCGTCGTTGTTTGCATTGATGTTCTTTATATTCGTCCTTGTGATGACATATGTCCTTTGTGTGTTTGTTATTGTGACATTATTGTCAATGCATTGATCATCGTTATTGTTAGCAACATCTGCTTTCCTTTTATCACTATCTTGGTCAAGATCATATTTCTCCTTATCAAATATTTCGTTGTCATTTTCTTCATTAATAGGGCATGTTATATCTTTGTCTTGCATAATATCTTGAGTGATGCCATTACTCTCATCGAGAATGACATAATGGTATACTGTATCTTCATCTTTTACATTAAAGCTTGGGTAGCTTGTTCTACGCGATTTTCGCATACATCTTCATTTTCTTGAAATGTTTCATCAATAGATTTTTTTATTTCATTTATGTCCTCAAATATTTTCCGGAGGAGATTCATGAATTATTCACTATAAGATGCCATGGATGTTGTAAAAGGGTCCTTTTGGCTTATGGATTGAAATGAGAGACACTTGATTTTTAAGTTAATTATTGCTTAGTAATAATTAACTTATGAAAAATTGATGGTGGAAAAGAATAATATTATATTAATAATTATTGAAGGATAATATTATTAATATATATTATTTATAAAAAATTAAATAATAATAATAATATTATTATTATAATGTAATTTTTTGTTTTGTTTTGAATTTAGGTTTGACGTGGATGGAAGGTGGCGGTTGGAAGAGAATGGTGGAGCTGATGGAGCAGAGGGTCGGGTGAAGGAGTGAGCAGGATGAAGAGCACTGCACAGGTGAGGCGAGAGCTACGGGGAGGGAGAAACATGTAGATATTCAACAAGGGACGACGTGGGATGAAGCTAAAGAGGAATGCGAGCAAGTCGAGGGAAGGTTTGCGAGAGTAGCGTGGATGCAGAGGAGAATGCCGGAAGGAGTGCAACACTGGGGAGAGCGGCTTATGAATGGAAAGTGAAGAAGTGGACGAGGTTGTGGAGGGTGGACACATAGGTTGTGGACTGGAAAGGAGAATGCGAGTTGGAGCTGGCGACAACTAGGATGAAGTGTTGGCGAAGGTTGAAGCATAGGGTGAGGTGTGGGGAGGGCGCTTAGAGTAATGGTGTTCTATGTGGGATTCTGATGTGGAGGGATCAGCGATGGGAGGAATGGAATTTGGCGACTGTAAGAGGATGCAAGCGGTGGGAGAAGGCTAGCAGGGATGAGATGGTAGGAGCGAAGGAGCAGAAGCGTGAAGGAGCTAGGGAAAGGTGGGTTCGAGTCTCTATGAAGAAGAGATGGCGTAGGAAGGCTGGAAGATGGTGAGGGGCGGTGTAGAGGAATGTGCAAGCGATCTAGCACAGGGGTGGGAGCAGTGAAGAGCGCGAGAGGAACCAATGCGGAAGGGTACTGTGATGAGAATGGAAAGGAGGAGACAACACATGAGTCAAATCTGAGCTTTAGTGATGTGTGCAGGGTTGAGGAGTTTATCTGGCTCTGATACCAATGTTACACTGTAATCTGAGTGTAAGGCAGAGTCCCTATCCAAAAATACTAAGGGGAATATGTTTTCTCTTTATGATATGATTGTATAATTATTAATATATGAATGGTTACCTATGTATTTACTATTTTATTGTTGTAACAATTATATCCATGAATTATTCTAAAAAAAAATATTCTTGCCTTTGAAATATCATATAATTTTTCATTTTGCTTGATGGCTATGTTTCTAAAGACATAGTATTGGTTTTTTGGGCATGCTTGTAATTAAATTAATTAGCCCACTTAAAATCATCATTTTTCTATGAAACAATATAGGGAGATAGATAAATGTTCCATTTACACCCTAAACAAAATATTAAGTGGGACTAATGATCAAAATATTGTACCCATGTCAAATCTGCCTTCAAATTTGCAAGTCTCCTGTAAATGATTGTAATTGATTTATTCCATTTTAAGTGGGAGTAATGATCAAAATATTGTACCCATGTCAAATTTGCCTTCAAATTTGCAAGTCTCCTGTAAATGACTGTAGTTGATTTTTTAACCCAATTTAAAATCATCCATTTCTTATGAAATTGCATTATGAGATACAATAACATGTTATTTATATCCTCAAATTATTTTATACCTTTATTCTACCTTATGAATGAGCAATCATGAAAATATAGTACTTATGTCAAATCTGCCTTTAAATCTCCAAGCTTCTTGTAGAGGACTGTAATTAAAATTTATACCACACTATCTCATCCATTTTTTATAAATTTGTATGAGGAGATAGATTAACATGTTATATGTACTCTCAAAATATTTCAGACCTTGATTCGAACTTATGAATGAGAAATGATAAAAATAGAGTGATTATGTCAAATCTTCCCTTAAATATACAAGCTTCTTGTAGAGGACTGCATTTGAATTTTATACCCCACTTAAACTCATCCAAATTTCATAAAAATTTACTGGGAGATGAATTAAAATTCGATTCTATTACTTGTAAAAAAATTCAGCCTCTATTATATATGCATCAATGAGCAATAATGAGAAAACCGGACGATATAACTTATTGACGCTTCAATATTTTGCTTTTGAATTCTTTGAAAAGAGAGACCGATATATATATATTTTGCTTTTGATTTCTCTTTGAAAAGAGAGTGTCACGTCCCCATGCCTCTGACTAGCGTAGAGGACGCGACCCAAACTTTAATCACAGCGGGCTAAGAGCCCCATGAACATGTACAGGCATAAAATTTGCAGAAACAGAATGCTGAAAGGAAATGAATTGCAGCATAACATGCATAAACACAATTTTTTATCATACACAGCTATAATTATTTATCTTGCATAGCGGAATCAACATGCATTCACACAAGCATTCATTTTAACATGTTCATCATTTTCGTATCATTGACAGAAAATATGGTGCAGAAGTAAAAATGGGCAAGATTACTTATCTTATGAAAACTTTGCTCCGCAACCAGCTACGTCGCTGCAACGTTCCACCCAACCATAGGCCAGCATGCTCCTTAACCTCTCAGCAACTCTGCCACCCCCGAGCTGGGCATGATTCTCCAAGGAATAAGGGAACTAACAAGTTTACACATAGCCAAGGATATGCAAAACACACAGCCAAGCCAACAAAGTTGGGTTTATCAGGCCATCAAGGAGTTGGAAAAGGCTAAATGCTAAGCGGGTGAGCCCATTACAGAGCTAAGAACACCTACACCAGAACTAGCCTGACCTCTAAGACACCTAAACACACCCAACACAAGGAATCATTCCCTTCTCTACTACACAGTCCCTCAGGCCTTGCATTCCCTTCCAGTGCTATTCAAGGTTGATGGAGAAGAAGGCCAGCCCTCTAGCTCTGTCTGTGTGGTTTCCAGCACCAGGTTTATCAAGCAAACCAAGCCAACATCCCTGCTCCTTACATAGTCCGAAGACCAACCATTGCACATATGCAATCAATTAGCTATCACAGCTTAAACAGGGAAAAGACTCGCCAGTGAATTATACAGTCCCAAACACAACAGCAAACACAATCCCAACAGGGGGAAAACACCACAGCTCCAAAACGAATCAGCATGCATATTACCAACAACGTGGGGAACAGCAACCCATTTTGCACAACCAATGCTGCTGGGAAAAACGTATGCAGACCACAATGGGGACAAATTTACAGTATCCTGACCGGTGCTTATACAACCACAATGTAGAACCCACAAATCAACACATGGGTAAGGGACGGAGCCATACCATTCTCCAATTCGCAAAGGAAAACTACTGCGTGGTTAAATCCAGCAAAATCCTGTGCGTGGGGACGAAAAACAGGAAATAATCCCTCTGCGTGAGAATGAAAAACAATGGAGGGGACGTGAATTGCAAGTGCCTGAGCGTTTTTGCATAGTCGCGGGGAGAGTGGAAAAAAAATCCCTGCGTGAATGATGGCAGTTGTTTTTCCCAGCCATAGTGAAGTCAACCATGGTGGAGTGTGCGTGTGGGTGAGGACTGACAATCTTGCCACCCCACTCCCCAAAACAATTAACTGCCTCAACCACCAGCAGTCTTTCTTAATGAAAGTGGTTGGGTAAAGCAAGGAAAAGAAGACACATGGGTATTTTTCTCTCATTGGCCAAGGTTTGACTAATTTCCCCACATCCTTATCCTTGTGAAAATCATGCCCTTTTCTCATTTTAGTTGCCGCGATCGTAGCTGGTCGGGTTCATTTTTAATTATAGATGCATATTTACATGATGACCATCATAATATATGCTGCATGCCCCGATATACCATCGGTGACAATTCAAATCCAAAACATAACATAACCGGTCAATGGTGGGGCCTTAGCCTTTAGCTCCACACCCTGATCATTTACAATTTATACATCATATACATCTAATGTAACAGGGTCAAAACCGGGACATTACAGAGAGACCGATATATATAATATATATATGCTTTGATCCACCGTAGGATTTGGACTTTATAAAATATCATCTCTAATAATTTGCACACATGATATATGCAGAGAGAATAAGTAAGGACTACCAAGTCCAAAATTTATTTATTTATTTAAATATCTTTTAAATTTTCTTAGAGAAAGGGCTCCATTGCTGGTTTTTACCAATGCTCTATCTCATAGATCTATTTCTCGTTTTCATCATGAAAAATATTTTATTTATACGTATACCTACTCCAAACAATGTTTTCAAGTAAAGGCTTGTCCTAGGCATCTCAGAGAGGTTTTCACCATAATAAATTTTTATTCTTTCTTCTCTCTCTTATTGACAAAAACAAACTATCCTACCTTATTTGGAAAATATTACCTCTCTTCTCAAGTGTAGGAATACTTCCAATGCATCCACTTACATAATATAATCTTGAGTGAACTCATATCTAGGTGTGAAAAATTGACCTTGATCAATGCCAAGATATGAGGGAATAGATGCACAAGTGGATAAGGTTCCAA
>LPNX011111094.1:87697-97781 GCA_001517045.1 Pseudotsuga menziesii
AATTTTACCCATGAACCGTTTGATTTCCTTTGTATGTATGCAAGGATGGATGAGAGAAAAACATGCATTTTTTTCTCTCTTTTGCATGCATGGATAGATGGCTAAGAAAAAAGGTATTCTTCATGGATTGTGATCAAATTTTACCCACGAACCTTTGATTTCCTTTGTATGTATGCAAGGATGGATGAGAGAAAAACATGCATTTTTTTCTCTCTTCTGCATGCATGGATAGATGGCTAAGAAAAAATGTATTCTTCATGGATTCCACTATCAACTTCATTGAAATATAAATAAAAAGGAAAAATTTGCTTATCTTCTTGTGGAATTTTCTCATGGATTCTTTTTTTATGGATTCTTGAGATGTATATCTATCTCTATTTAGATCTCTTGGCTTACAACATAGATTTGAGAAAATATTTATAGCGATTTGTCATCCTTCCTTCAACAACTTCTTTAGCATCTTCATGGCCATGAGTGCTTGCTTCAACATACACCACATACATGGTGGTTTGATACATACAATTCATATGGATGAATGCAAGCTATTGCTTTTTAATTTTTCCAATAAAATTTCAAATTATTCCTAATACAAGTTTTAGTATTGTGCCAAGAAGTGACAGGACAAAGAATTGTAGCTATAAAACTAAATGCCTTAGATCATTACTTAAATGATCAACTTGGGAGTTCATACAAACTTAAAGGTACCATGCACAATATATGCAAGTGCAAAGGAAATACATTGAAAGGCTAACTAAGAAATACAATAAATGAAAAGAAACATATAACTAGGAAACCTTGAAACACTAATTAAGAAATATGGAAAATGTAAATCTACGAAAGCATGAAATTTGGATCTAATTTATGAAAGATTGAATCTAATATATGAAAGCATGAATCCAATTTAAATAAAAGCGTGAATCTAATTTATGAAGCAAGAATCTAACTAAATAAAATCATAGAACCATTCTATGAAAGCGCAAATCTATTTTATAAAACCATGAATCTAATCTATGAAAGCAAGAATCTAACCAAATAAATGAAGGAATTTAATCTATGAAAACATGTAAAGTGAATCCAATTAAATAAATCATGTAAACTCATCTAACTACTTTAATTTCACAAGAATCGAATACTGGAAATACTCATGCAACAATATAAAATAGATATTCTATTTTGTAGGAAAAACGAGTTTGCAAAAAACTGCAGTAATGTAACATGAAACTACAAAATCGTTACAGGAAACTACAACAACACTATAGGAAACTACAGGAAAGAAAAAAGTACAGAATAAAATGACATAAAGTAAAATAAGTGAAATTAAAGACATGTCAAGGTTATCAGTCCTTCCCTTGAGTGGTACCAACCCAAGCAAGCTCCTAGAACCCCACATAAGAAAGTATTTTAAGGATGGAACAAAACTAGCTCTTCTTTATTAAAAATATGCCATTAAAAGAGGGAAACAAGTTGTCTATTGATACAAATTCGCTTTGACCAACAAAGGAGGAATTAAAATAATGAAGAGAGGAGAATAATAGACTAACTAGCCCTATGCTTGATCTCAATACTAGTTATACTTGATTAAACTCAAAATTGCTCATGTAATGAACTTCTTGATTTGTGGAGGTTAGAAATCCACATGCTAATTTCATGGGATTGATTCCCCTTGATAAATTTTACTTTGGCTCCATAATTTAAAACCCTCATGCTCATTGAGTCATTATTTAAGTGGTAAGTCATTATTTAAGTGGTGACAGCTAATGAGACATATTTTCACTTGAGTAAACTATCACATGCAATCAATCGCTTGATTTGTGGAAGTATCACAGTTAACTAGCTATATACATGCTAATTTTATGGGATTGATTCCCCCTTGATAAATTCAACCTTGCATCAATAATTTGACCTTGGATGATCATTAAGTATCGTTCCATGTGGTGGAATCTCATGAGAATAATTAGGGGACATAATCCCTTAAATTTCTCAATCTTGTTTTAGTTTCTTTAGTTAACTCATTGAGGAAGATTGAGTTAGTTGTTGTGACTTGATCTCTTACACTTTAGCTTTTAGATCAACTCCACCTATAGCTCCATCACAAATGAATAATTCTTTTAAAAATATTATGCCATTATATTTAGAGAATAAATGAAAGGAATAAGCAAATAAAGTAAACATTACTAATCAAATGCCAAGATATTCATTTAGAAAATATGCATAGGATTTAAGTAAGATAATCATAAGTTCATCATTATTCACACATACTTAATCATTTTTATCTCCTTCATTATCACCAAGATGGGAAAAATAATGCGTCATTTTAGGGGCCCACTAAAGAGTTTGCCACAATACCTGCAAGGGTATCTCGAATGATCAATTTTGACTGAGTCTAAATTAACAGGTGCAGACTTAAGATCGACTAAAGATAAAAAAAACTAATACAAACGAGTGTGAGCACAGCAAGGTGGAAAACAAGCCAAAAAGAAGCCAAAAGCACTATAGTGACGTGAGCTCAACAAAATGGAAAACACGCCAATAGTCAAGCCTAGAAAAGGAAAAATACCTTATACTCCTAACATATATCTACTCAATCAAAAATGAAAAAATATAATATAATCTTCTTCGAATCTTTTCCTCTGTGGGGTTATCATTATTCTGTTAGACAAAAGAAGCAAGATGCTGAGTCGAGTCTTTCAAATAAAGGACTGCAATAGGGGCATCAATCCTATCTGGACTCAACAAGTGAATATCGAAAGGATAGTTATAGAGCTAGGGCCGTAATCGACTCCATATATCCTAGGTCTCCCTCCACTGAAGGGGATGGCCTCTTAGCAACATACCTAAAAAAAATGGTCTTTAGGATACCCCATTTAAGGAACGTCTGGAAAGGTAAATCCATTGCTTCAATCCTTGGGTTGTTGTACTAATAGTATGGTGGCTAGTAGGTAACAATGAGGAAAATGAGTTGGTGTCCTTTGGTACTATATGGAGAGCGGTATTCCACCTAAACTTTTGAAACCAGACTTATGAGTTTCCCTCATAAGGGAGAGGCCTTCCAACAAATTAGTATCAATCGTGCCAAAACGTACTAGGGAGTTTTGGTAGCCTATACGTAAACAACTATGTTTCATGCATGAATGGAAAAGGGGAATCATTTGGATTCCTATCCCCAGTGTCCTACCTGACTACAATGTTATTTTAATTTCTTAAGTGAGGTTGGTGTGTGTAAAGTTATGGTTTATTTAAAGGATTCGATGCCGACATTAACTAATGATATTTTAACTTAGTGACTGTTTTGTGTGCATTGGTGGTATGTACAACATATAGTACTAATAAAGTAAATTCTTAAAATAAATGAAAATATTCCAATAATAAGTTCAAAATTTTCTTGTCATGTCCCCAATTAAATAATTTTCAAATAATACTACTTGCAAATAATGTTTTACCAACCTACTAGTTCCCTAGGTTGAGATGAAGACATAAATTATGTAATAAGGGGATATGGGGCCCAAAAGGACTTTAGTTTACCATATTCACATTTAAATTGGTAACATAAATGGTAGATTCTAAGAGGGTTGGAGAATAGACATGGGGGTGGGGGTTAGGTCGAGATGGATGATTTGGGGAGTGATGGCCTTAATGACCAAATCTGTCCAAGACTTCTGTTAACAGGTTTAATTTCCTGACATAAATCTTCATTACACAAACTCTACGGAATGCGGGATGCAAAAACGTCTTTCTATAAATTTTGTTCCCCGCAACTCTCCTTTCTTCAACTTGCAGGATGCAGATTCACAATATTTATTTCGACAACTAATTATGTCCACAACGGTTTATTCCACATGTGGGATGCAGGATCACAATTTCCATATTTCCTTGATTCCGTAAAATCAAACTTTATGCATCGTTGATTCTTGCAGGTTGATTCTCAACTGTTGATCTATTTCTAAATGTGAAACAGATTGTGACCGTCAATTTTTTCTCATGATATTTCTCTGCCATTCGATCTCCTCTGATATCTTTCTTCGTATATCGCCAAATTGATCACTGATAGGATCAATTTCTTTGCAACTTATAAACTAAGAATTTATACACATAATTTATATGGAGCGAACGTAGGATGAATTCATAATTCTACAGATTTATATATCAACATGGAATTCATCAAAACACATGAAATGTAATCCTCTGTTCTTTATTCAATCAGATCGGGAACTCAAACACAGAGAATTTACTTCTTCACTCCTTCTGTGCACACTCTTTGTTATCTCATCTCTCGCTCTACTCCGTTGCACTATTTGTTTTCTCTTTTTTCATTCTATTACATTCAAATCATTTTATAACACTCAAAAAAACCTGTCATATCTGACTAAGATGGATCTGAGGATCTAACAAAGTAAAACCTATCGCCAAAGATCAATCCTTGAGAAATACATGTAGGGATCAAGGAGAACAAAGGAAAAATTGCCACTTATTACAATCAAAACTAATTCTATCTACTTATCAACAAACCTTTGTAGAACTTGATTACAAGGAAAGCTGATTCATTAGTCAATGAACCTTGAGTTGGATGCTAAGCTGATTCATCAGTCAATGAACCTAGAGCTGGATGCTCCTGCATCATACTCCTAGGGAAGAAAATAATTTTTGATTAAGTCTTTAGAAAGTACATTGTACTTTGAAATTTGTTGCTCTATTATCCAGGTTGCATCTTTAGTAGGTTGATTTCTCCATTTGACTAGGCATTGAAAGAAAGTTTTGTTCCTGATCTTCCTTAAGATTCTTTTGTCAAGGATGGCTTCAATTTGAGGTTTTTCTTTTTGTGGAATTTGTCCTTTCCAATCTATAGTTGGATCATCTCTATATGAAGTTACACCATTTGGTTGGATACCTGCATCTCTAAAAGGATACAAATCTGAAACATTAAAAATTGGTGAAATTTGAGGGTCATAAGGAAGTTCAATTTCATAAGCATTTGCAAAAAACTTAAAACTTTACAAGGTCCAATATTTTTTGAGCTTGAACTTATTATAATTTCCTTTATGCAACCGTTCCTTTTTAAGATAGGCAATTACTAAATCTCCAATCTGAAAATTTACCTCTCTCCTCTTTAGGTCTGCTTTCTGTTTATACTTCACTGCACTTTCTTGTAATCTCTTCTTGATGGTTTCTTGTAGCCCATGCATACTAATTGCAAAATATTCACCCTTTGCACTTCTCTTTTGTTGTTTTCCCAAATCTCTAAGTTCATATACACCTCTTGGATTCATCCCATAGAAAATTTGAAAAGTATTCATACATGTACTTCTATTGGGTGAATCATTGTATGCGAACTCAGCCTGAGCTAAAGCCAAGTCCCACTGTTTTGGATGTTCATACACCAGAATTCTTAGTATATTTCCCAAGACTCTATTTACCACTTCATTCTATCCATCATTCTGAGGGTCATAAGCAGAACTAAAACTAATAGTAGTTCCCAATTTCTTCCATAGAGTTCTCCAAAAATGACAAACAAATTTGTATCTCTGTCAGACAAAATACTCAAAGGAAAACATTGAAACTTTACAATTTCTAAAAAGAATAGATTAGCAATGTTTGTTGCATCATTAGTCTTTTTTCATGCAATGAAATGAGCCATTTTAGAAAATCTATCTACTACACCATAAATTGAGTCATGACCTCTCTGAGTTCTAGGTAAACCTAAAACAAAATCCATGCTTATTGAATCCCAATTCCTAGCTAGAATAGGTAATGGTTGGTACAATCCTGTGTTCTGACTTCTCCCTTTTGAATGTCGACAGATTCTACATCCTTCAACAAATTTCTTCACATCATACTGCATCTTTGGCCAAAAATAAAAATTACTCACTAGAGAAAAATTCTTGTCTTTCCCAAAATGTCTCGAGAGACCCCCATTATGTTTTTCTTGAATTAAATTTTCCCTCATTGAACATCTTGGAATACACAACTTACTGTCTTTGAACAACAATCCTTCCTGCAACATATAATCTAACCACCGGCTTCTGTTATGGGTAACAAAATTTTCAAAGGAATCATAAATATCCTTGAAATCTACATCCTCTTTATACATAGTAATCAAATTTTCAAATCCCAAAGTATTGACCTTAACTTCCTGCATTACCGAACTTATCCCGCTCAAAGCACCAACAACTTTATTAGACTTACCACTTGTATGTTTGATAACAAAGGTAAAGTTCTTCAAAAATTCTACCCATTTAGCATGCTTCTAATTTAATTTAGGCTGGTTGTTGATGAACTGCAAAGCATGATTGTCAGAATACAAAATAAATTCCCTAGGCATTAAATAATGTCTCCACTTTTTAAGATCCTACACAACAACATATAATTCTTTATCATATGAGGAGTACTTTTTCTTATCTACATTGAAATTTTCACTAAAATATGCCACTGTCCTCTACTCTCGACTTAAAATTGCTCCCATTGCTATTCCACCGGCATCTGTCTCCACTTGAAACACTTTATCAAAACTTGGCAAAGCCAAAATAGGCTTCTTAGTTATTTTCTTCTTCAATAATTTAAAA
Organism: Pseudotsuga menziesii; assembly: GCA_001517045.1. NCBI lineage: Eukaryota > Viridiplantae > Streptophyta > Pinopsida > Pinales > Pinaceae > Pseudotsuga > Pseudotsuga menziesii. The sequence goes on from LPNX011111094.1 coordinate 94,255, forward strand.
TTTCTATCAGTTGCTTCAGTCCATTTGACAGGCTATTTACTTCCCCTAAAATTATCTATTAAAGGTGCACAAATCTGACTAAAATTCTTAATGAATTTCCTATAGAAACTAGCAAGTCCATGAAAACTTATTACCTCATAAGCATTCCTTGGAACTATCCAATTTAAAATTTCTTGTACTTTATCAGACTCCATTTTCAGTCCTTCTTCCGAAACCACGAACCCCAATTAGACCAATTATTTTTTCAAGAAGCTACAATTCTTCAAATTTATCAGCAACTTCTCCTTCTGCAAAGTCCTCAACGCCAAATTAAGGTTCCTTAAATGCTCTTCTCTATTATGACTAAAAATCAGAATGTCATCTAGATATACTATCACAAATTTTCCAGTAAATTCTTTCAGAACCTCATTCATCAATCTCATAAAAGTACTGGGTGCATTTTTAAGCCCAAATGGCATCAGTAACCACTCATATAGACCACCATTTGTTTTAAAAAAAAAAATCCATTCATTCCCTTCCCTTAGTATAATATGATGATACCCACTCTTCAAATCTATTTTGGAAAAATATTTTGAACGAGTTAAACAGTTCATGAGATCATCAATTCTGGGTAAAGGAAATCTATACTTGATAGTGATCTTGTTGATTTCCCCGAAGTGAGTACACATTCTCCATCCACCATATTTATTTGGAATTAGCACAATAGGTATGACACAAGGACTCAATCTCTCTTTCACCAATCCCTTCTCCAACAACTCATGTACTTGGTGTTTGATTTCTCCAGTTTCTAGAGGGGTTAATCTGTAAGATGCTTTGTTAGGTAAACTTGCACCGGGTATTAATTCATTGTGATGAATAATAATTCTTACAGGAGGTAATTCATTTGGAAATTCATCCACAATAATGTCAGCATACTGATCAAGAAAAGTTTTAACATCATATGGAAAATCATCTAAATTTGTAGAAGTTAAAATTACCTTTGGCTTACCAATAAGAGAAAAATGTAGATCCTTTTCTTTTTGAACTTCCTGTAACAATTCTTTTCCAGACATTAGAAAAATGCTTGATCCTAAACTTCCCTGAATTGCTTCATCTTCCAAGGGTGACAAGGTATGTCTCTTCCCATCTTTCTCCAGAGAATAAGTATTCTTCCTCCCATCATGAACAACTTTCATGTCATACTGCCATGGCCTTCCTAAGAGTATATGGAACACATCCATAGGAATTATGTCACACAATATTTCGTCCTTGTAAGTACCAATCTGGAACTCCACATTACACTGCTCATTCACCAAGAGCTGATTTCCTTTATGTAACCAGGACACTTTTTAAGGAGCGGGATGCTTCATATTATTTAATCCCAAATTCTCTACCATCTCTATGGAAACCAAATGATTAGCCCTACCATTATCAATAAACATTTTACAACACTTACCTTGTGACTTACACCTTGTTCTTAACAGACTTTTCCTCTGAACTGGTTCATGTACTTGTTTCTTTGTATTCACCAAGACTCTCTTCAACATAATATCCTCTCCATCCTCTTGAGGATTATTCACCTCTGTTCCTTCTTTTAATTCTTCTTGATCCTCTGCAACATTCACATTTCTTTGACCTGTAGATTTATTTCTTGGACAATCCCAAGACATATGTCCAACCTCTCCACAAGTATAACATTTTACTTCTCTATTTCTACCTCTTCCTATACCTCCTCTGAATCCTCCTCTCTGGAATGATTGAATGCTACTGCTAGAACTTTCAGGTTCATCTTTAGAATCTCTACCTCCTCTGTTTGGAACACCTCTGGCTCTTACCATGTTCTTTCCTCTATTCCTTTGGTTTTCTTTTCTTTTCAATTTATATTCTATCTTTAAAGCTACCTAATATGCATCTGCTACAGTTTTCAAATTTAATGGACTGATTTCATCCTATATATCATATCTCAACCCATTGATATACCTAGCTACTCTTTCTAGACCTCCCTCTATGTGTCTAGATCTAATGTTCAGTCTAAAAAATTCTTCTGTATATTCCTTTACTGTCATAGCCTTATGTTTAAGGTTCTGTAATTTTCTAAGAAGATTTAACTGATAGTCCTTAGGAATAAATTGACTTTTAATCTTATACAACATATTATCCCAAGAGTTAATTTTTTCTTACCTCTTCTTTCTCGATGGATCTTGAGCTCATCCCACCAAATAGCTGCATGCCCCTTCAATCTAGTAACCACATATCTTACTTTCTTCTTATCTTCTATCTCTTCAAAATCAAAGTATTTACTCATAGCATTAATCCAATCCATAAGTTCTTTGACATTTAGGTTACTTGAGTACATAAGAACTTCTATTCTTGGTCTGCCACTAGTTTTCATCAACATCTTCAATATTTTAACTTCTTCAAGCTCTTCTTATTCCTCAAGGGATTCGAATTCGGCTTCTTCATCGCTGTCATCCGAATTGTTTGAATGGTCCTTTCTTTCCATAGCTTCTAAAATTTCTTCCATTCTTCTCATGTTTCTTTCCATTTCTATTTTTGTAGGTTGTATTCCTTGACCATGTCCTAGAGGAACTCCATCTCCGTGTCCCCTTCTCAACGAAATCTTTCTTCAGAAATTCACTGATCAGTTGAATCACTAAGCAGAATATTTGTTCTGCTCTAATACCAATTAACAGGTTGAATTTCCTGACAGAAATATTCCTTCCACAAACTTTGGGGAATGTGGGATGTAGAACATCTTTCTATAAATTATGTTCCCCGTAGATCTTCTTTTGCAACTTGCGGGATGTGGGATGCGGCTTCACAATATTTATTTCGGGAACTAATTATGTTCGCAACGGTCTATTCCACATGCAGGATGCAACTTCACAATCTTTATTTCCATAACTAATTATGTCTACAACGGTCTATTCCACATGCGGGATGCAGGATGCAGGATGCGGAATTGCAATTTCCATGTTTCCCCAATTTCACAAACTCAAACTTTCTGCGTCGTTGATTATTGCAAGTTGATGCTCAACTATTGATATGTTTCCAAATGCACAATAGATTGTGACCGTCGATTTTCATCACGATATTTCTCCGCCATTCGATCTCCTCTGAGATCTTTCTTCGTAGATCGCCAAATTGATCACTGTTAGGATCAATTTCTTTGCAACTTAGAAACTAAGAATTTACACACATAATTTATATGGAGCAAACGTAGGATGAATTGATAATTCTACATATTTATATATCAACATGGAATTCATCAAAACACACAAAATGTAATTCTGTGTCCTTTATTCAATCAGATTGAGAACTCAAACACAAAGAATTTAGTTCACTCCTTTTGTGCACACTCTTTGTTATCTCATCTCTCACTCTACTCTGTTGCACTCTTTTTTTCTCTTTTTTCACTCTATTACATTCAAATAATTTATAACACTCAGAAAAACCTATCAGATCCTACTAAGTTGTATATGAGGACCTAACAAAAGTAAAACCTATTGACAAAGATCAATCCTTGAGTAATCCACGCATGGATCAAG
>LPNX011111094.1:101306-146148 GCA_001517045.1 Pseudotsuga menziesii
GTCATACCATGCCTCTATTTAGCTCCGCTGATACATGTCTATCAATCCGATTAAATATTTCTTGGGCACGCCCCTCTCTCTCGCTGACCAGATCGGCATTGTTCGTTACGTTAGGTTGATCCTCCATCTAGGGTTTTTGAATGGCTTCTACGAAATGAGAAAAAATCGCAATTGAAATAAAAAACGTTGGGCGTTTTCGAGTCGCTTATGAAAAAATGTTTGACGATTAATCGCTTGTGAAAAAACAAACAAGAACTTTGCATTTCGCTTGTTAAAAAACAAACAAGAACTTTGCATTTATAAATATTGTAACATAAAACGTCTCACTGGCACAAGTATTTGAATCATTGCATTTTCCATAGGCCGACACAAACAAGTGGATTGCAAAGTACCGGAATAAACGAGTGATGTTACATGTACATCGTCCTTTGCTTCAAAGTGGGAAATAATGCATACCTCCCCGGTTAGGGTCAAACTTCGTGGCCTTCATCTCGATTTTTGGTAGGAAGAAATATTATGTGACATTAGGAGCCTCATTGGTTCATTTTTGGAGGCAGATTTGTATTTGAAGGATAGTCACAAGATGAAAGTGGCTAACATCTTGGTGGGCATTGATGTGTGAAATGGTCTTGCTTAAGATGTTCTGATTGAGAAAGGTGGTCACTCCTTTGTTCAAAGATCTATATCTTATTAACACCTGAAACACCTAGCTGTGTACCTTGCACCTCCTAAAAGGAACCTCCCTTACGTGGACTAAATGTCTAAGAGGGGCTTTCACCACCAACAACTATGTCTGAAGCCACTTAAGTGCCACCAGTCCGGAGACCCTTCAAATAAGAGGGTGTTGCAGTTGCAACTTTCCTCCCCAAATTTTTAAATTTTGGACCCCCTTCTTGATTTTAATGCTGCATTGAATCGTTTGGATCCGTAAACTTTTGGTCACACTTTATTTTTGAATGATTTTTGAAGATTGACTCTCAGCGTGTTTCAAAAGTTGCTTTTGTTTGAAAATTGTTGTGGGTCACGATTTTTGGTTTCGGTTTTGCCAGTCGAAGATGAATAAGATCAATGGTTCTTTCAAAGGTCGTTGTGGGAGGTGAAACGGGTTTTTGACTGTTGCTGAGTTTAAAGCTGTTCCGAACGCTTAATATTTTATTGATCGGATGTTAAGTCATGTTTGATCGGAAGCTGTTGTTTGATTTGCCTTCTGCCGTTGTGGCTCCCGAAGCAGCTAAGCACCCAAAGTGTAAAGTTCTCCGATCGCCGATCCGTGTCGGCCTTGTAGTCGCGTGTCCATAGTTTTTTCCCTTCCGTTGTTGCGGCTGGGAAAAGCATTTGGCTTCCGATGTCAATGTCCCTTCGATTTCCGATTGGAATTTTTTCCCGCCCATAGCCTATGTCTTAACTCTTCCAACCCCGATGTGCTTAAGTGTTTCGCGGTACCCATTGCCTGTTAAGACCCGCTTATGTGGCTGCAGATTGGTCTACCCTGCCGATGTTAGCGTTCCAAGCCGTCGATAAGTGTTTATTTCCCGTCATTGGTGACTCCTTCGAACCCTTAGGCGGACGAGATAGTGGTGTCGGCTCTTGTCGAGTTCTCAGAACAATAACGTAGCATATGGCTCTTTTTGTTGCTTAGCCGTTTGGTAGACATAATATAACATAGTTTGATTTTTGTTGAAAATATAGTCCATACGAATGATAGATGTCATTTAATTGCAGGAGGATTCAAGAGACTGTCGAGACTAACGTGGTGCGAAGGTCTAGCTGGGAGATAGGTGGCGGAAAGGAGTTAGACAATTTTGGGCGAAGGCCCAACCGAAACTGACGGGATCTCAAGGGGCACGGGCAAAGTAGAAGACAAAATTGAAAGCAACAAAGGCACAGATCTGAAAGGTCTGTTAGTTACTCAGTGGGTCATGAGCGTGCGCAGAAAGGATTAAAAGGAGGGATATGAAACGTTTGAGCAACCGAAGGGTCACACGTTTGGGGGGAGCCCAAACGATCCACTGTTTTCATTTAAATATTGGAAAGTTAGAACTTACAGGGGCTTTTTCCCTGGAAAAAATTGTAAACCATTGCTTGTAAGAGGAACTATTTCGTTTTACAACCAGAGACTGCAAATTTTTCCTGTTGGAGAAATTGCTATGTGGAATGTATCAATGTGATTAAATGAGCAATGTTGAATGGGAACTATTTCGTTTTCAACTGTGTTTCATTAAATGTGAGAGCGTTCTGACTTCCTGAACCTATGTTCTTGTTTGAATGTTCTTTAGTACACTTTGTGATGTCTTCCACCATGAGTAATGGGGTTTTTAACTGTTGATGAGCTATCTTATCATGCATATTTTTATTCATGTTTATATGTTTGGTTAAAAGAGCAGCTAATTGTGATTTTCCATAACACATGGACACTGGTGCATTACTCATGAATTAATATCTAGCTCTCTAGAGATAGCATAGTTATTATTTAATTTTCGCAATATATGTGATTTAGATGCTTGTGAGCTCTAAGACGAGAGGTAAGAACTTGCGCATCACGTTGTGACTACTCCTTGCATCCTTATCACCCTGCATTGTTAAATAGGCACTTGCATTTCATATCTTAAGTCAAAATACAAAAAATATACGGTGGACCGGGCCGCAACCGGTAAACCCTTTTATTACTTGACCTATGATAGCCGGACCGCAAACCAGACGGATTCCCTACACCAAACAGTCACGGGCTAGTTGGGAACGTCGACTGGGGAGAATCCCTTACTGTTGTTGCCTGCAAATTTCCAGGCCTCAACAGTTTTGGTGCTAGAAAGAGGGCTGCCAGTGCATGGCTGGCCGAGGAAACCCGTTTTCCCAAGACTTTTCCACCAGTAACAGTTCAGAAAGCAGTGGGCTTCATAATCCAATTCCGGAAGAAAGGGGTAGAGAACATTTGTTTTCTGTCGATAACGAAGTTGTTAATAATTTGAGAAGACACACTAGGGCATATGTGAAGAAAATTGGAGGATTGCCGATCATCCCTGAATTGCCCAGAAGAGAATATAAAAGGAAGGATCGTCCTATATTGGAAGACTCGGTGCTGGTTGGGGATTGGGAAGAACTTGTAGAAACAGTCCTATAGGAGGTTGTACTGCCTTTGAATCAAGAAGGCCTAGATACTCCTCACAGTTCTCCTGCTCACACTCATGTTTGCTCACCTCCCCACTCTCCACCCAGACTCATGGCAGGCGCTAACGCCAATCAACCACCCAACCCACCGAATCCACCACCTGCCTGGAGAGCCAGATCACCTTTAAACCTGACACCTCCATTACATGATTTACCTCAAGCCTTTGAAAAGATGATGCCCAAATTCGACCCAAGTGAAAAGATGCTAGTAGATGACCACTTGAAAAGTTTTTACTTGGAAATAGAAGGGTTAAGGGCTGGGGAGCATGAGGATGTAGTTTGTAGAATTTTCCTGCACACCCTTAAAGGAGCCGCAGCATCATGGTATTTTGGTTTTCCTGCAAACTCTATCCCTGATTGGGATACCTTCGAAAGAATCTTTAGAAGTAAGTATGCGACTCAAAAGACTCATGCAGCCCTCATGAAAGGGTTGTGTGCCTTAAAGAAAGAGAGAAAGGAGAAGGTGCACAGCTTCACTCAAAGATTTGCAGCGTACCTCAAGAATTTTTCTAAAGCTAACAAACCTTCAGATAAAGTCCTGATTGAGTATTATACTTTGGCTTTAGGACCCGAGCTGGCCATGTTCGCTAAAATGAAGGCCAAGCCTACTTTAGCAGAAACCTATGAGGAGGCAGAAAAGGTAGAGGCTGAAAGTGAAAGTATCGAAGATTATCCCAAACGGTCAGGAGAGAAAATGGCGGGAAGGAAAGCATTGTTGTTTAATAAACCTAGGGGAGAGCAATCACTTGATTTTGAAGGTATGGAAAAAATGATGCAAAAGCTTTCCAATAGAATTATAGACTTGGAAAAAGAAAAGGAAGCTCAGAAGTTCTACAAGCCCTATTACAAGAAAAGAGAGGATAAAAATCAATCCCAACCTCCTCCACACAATTCAGCATCTATGAATTTAACTGAGGTAGGAATGGACAATTTTTGCACTTTCCACCAACAGCCCCACTCTGAGAAGAATTGTCCTCAATGGATAAACTCAATGATGTTGGTTATGAATAAGTTGCTGGATTCTAAATTAACAGAAGAGGGAGATGACGAAAGAAAAGAGAGTACCCCTTCAACAAAGGAACAGGAAGAGGAAACCATGGTTTTGTGGAATTCTGTCTCGTTATTTGATGCTGAAGAGGAAAATAATTGGGGCTAGAAGGACGTCTTGGAAACCAACGTTACAACAAGGAGCCAAGGGTCGGTTAAAGAAGACAGTATCATACTCCCAAAAATCAAAAGGCTACAAAAAAATGTTAAAAAATTTCAGAATAATTCCTCAGCTGAGAAGATTCCCGAATTTACGATTACCAGCCAAGATCCTAGGCAGACTGATACATTCGCTGAGTCCAGTGAAGGAAAAAAGAATGTTGATAAGCCACATCCCACTAAACCGTAGATGGATTATGACATCATGGAAGATATAAAGAAGGTAAAGGCTAACGTTTCACTATTTGAAATGTGTAAAAGGCTGCAGCAAAAAGAAAGACTATTGAAGGCGCTCGAAGCATCGGATGAGAGGCTGCCCACTGACAAGCAACCCAAGGAAGAAGAAGAAATCGGAGAAGCTAGCGTTGGAGGTAAGTCTAAGAAAAAACATCCACCTTTCCTCCTCACCTTTGAAATTTTTAATCACAACGTACATAATTTCCTGGTAGACTCAGGGGCATCGGTTAACGTCATGCCAATATCAGTCTGCAAAAAGATAAATGGGCAGCCTAAGCCATCCACTTGGAGGGTGGTTCAGTTGGACAGGACGAATGTAAAGGTAGTTGGTGAGATGGAGGATGTCCTAGTCCGCCTGGCTGCAAATGATAAAGTGTGCCAAGTTATTGATATCATGGTGGCCGACTTACCAAATGCTTATGGTCTTGTTCCGAGCAGAGATTGGTTGGCCAAACTAAATGGATATTTCACCTCTGATTGGTCGCACCTGTGGCTTCCATATAAAGGAAGCCCTAACCAAATTAAAATTTTGAGGGAGCCTCACATGAAATACAACGTTACTCAACTTGAGGAAAATAATGAACCAGTGGATTCTGTGTTGGGAAATTATTTTATTGAATTGGAACCAGGAAATTACCAAGCAGAAGAAGCCAGCAACACATCAGACACCCAGCCTGACCCCCTTCGATTTTCACAGGTTGATGAAATCGACTGTAAAATAGTAGACTTAGAAGTAGGAATAGATTCGCAGACAATAGTTAGTGATTTCTGGACATTGTTTTTTGATGGCTCTAAGACGTTAGAAGGGCCAGGGGCCGGTTGTGTCCTGATCGAACCCCAAAAGGATAAAATTTTTCTTGCATGTAGATTAGAGTTTGAATGTACGAATAATACAACTGAGTATGAAGCATTGGTGCAGGGCTTAAGGAAAGAAATCAAATTAAAGGTAAGTAATTTAAAAGTTTTTGGAGATTCTGAAATAATTGTAAAACAGATTTGAAATAAAATACATTGTGTTTCTCCTCACTTAAAGGCTTATCAAAATGAGGTATGGGACCTAATCAAGTGTTTTAATGCATTTAATATTATTTTGATTCCAAGACTTAAAAACACAGCAGCTGACTTGTTAGCCACATCGGCTGCCAGGCTTGTACCTACTAATAATCGATGCTCCATTGAATTGCTTTTCAGGACCTCAGTCCCTGATATGATTACCAACCCGCGAGTGTTCGATGATGATCAACAGATAATAGAATGCTTGACAAATGATGAGGTATTTAAAGGAGTGATCATAGATGATGAAGAGCATCAAGCCGAGATGAAATATGACAATTTCATCCCCAAAGGAGTCAGAACCTTAGAAAGAATGTTCGATTTAAATGAAAAGTTTAGAAGACCAACAAACGTGAAGACTCACAGCTCATCTCTACAGTTCGAATTGGTAAATTTAGGGACTGAGACAAATCCTAAATATGTGAATCTTGGCAAATGTTGTTCACCAGCAAAAATAGATAAGTTCATCAGTCTCTTTAAGCAATATAAAGATGTTTTCACCTAGAAATACGAAGATTTGAAGACATATGACACCCACATCATCCAGCATGTTATCCCCATCAAATCTGGCGTCAAACCCTATCAGCAACCTTTAAGGAAAATGCACCCAAAATTGGAACCCCTGATCCAAAGTGAATTCAAGAAATTATTGGATGCTAGGATCATTTTTAAATTTAGACACTCTGAATGGGTCTCAAATCTGGTACTAGTTAGGAAAAAATATGGTGAAATCAGGCTATGTGTGGATTTCAGGAATTTAAACCGCGCTTCAGATAAAGATAACTATCCTGTGCCACCTATGGAGCAACTACTTCAAATGGTCTTAGGTTCTGAACTATTTTCATTATTAGATGGTTTCTTCAGCTATAATCAATTATTAGTAGCCAAAGAAGACAAATTGCAGACAACGTTCAGGACCAGATGGGGAACCTTTGCTTAGAGAAGAATTCCATTTGGGCTTATAAATACTGGTGCTACGTTTCAGAGGGCGATGGACATAGCCTTCCGCGGTTTGATTGGCCGTAGTGTTGTAATATACCTTGATGATATTACAATATTCTCAAAGAGGAGAGAAGAGCATGCATTTCATTTAAGGCAGATTTTTGAACGCTGTCAAAAATACGGCATCTCACTCAATCCCAGAAAGTGTGTATTTGCTTTCACAGAAGGTAAGTTGCTGGGTCACGTAGTTTCAAAGAAAGGAATATCTATAGATCCAGAAAGGATCAGGGCCATTGAAAAAATCCCCTTGCCCCATAATAAAAAGGGGATGCAATCTTTTATGGGGACAATAAACTTCGTACGAAGATTCATGCCATATTTTTCCTAGATTGTCAAACCTCTGTAGTAAATGGTGAAGCAAAGTGCACAATTCAAATGGACTGAGATTGAGAAGAATGCATTCAGCAAGATTAAAACTGTTGTTGCACACGCCCCCTCCCTAAAAATCCCAGATTTGAATAAATATTTTATTCTTTATACTTTTGCATCTGATGATTCGCTAGCAGCTGTGCTTACTCAAAAAGAAGATGAGGGGGATGAATTCCCAATATCTTTTATGAGCACTGGTCTACAAGGGGATGAACTAAACTACCCTGCCATTGATAAACAAGCGTATGCAGTATTCAGAGCAGTGAAACAATTCAGGCCCTACATATTAAAAAATCAAACCAAGGTGATCATCCCATACCCAGCTATGAAGTCACTTTTTGTACAAAAGGAGCTAGGAGAAAGAAGGGGCAATCATGGTAACAGCTCTTCAAGAGTATGATCTCGAATTCAAGCCAGCTTCTATAGTTAAAGGGCAAGGTTTGTGCAAACTAATGCCTGAAAATGGAAACAATGAAGAACATGCATGGGAAGATGAAGCTGAGTTACATTTGATGGATGTATGTCCTTTGTTTATAGCCCCTGAATCTTGGTACAGATACCTAGTGCATTACCTTCAGGCAGGGTTGTTGCCAAAACATTGGAATTCTAAGCAAAGAAGAGCACTGCGTCTCAAATCAGCCTCCTACCAAATTATTGAAGGAATATTATTTAGAAAAAACTACGACGGGGTTCTTCTTAGATGCTTAGAGAAAGATGATGCGACGAAAGTAATGACAGATTTGCATGACGGGCTTGCTAGGGGACATTTTTCAGGAGATACCATTGCTCAAAAAATTCTCAGATCCGGTTACTATTGGCCCACGCTTTTCAAATATGCACACGCCCATGTCAGGAAGTGCGACATTTGTCAAAGGTGTAGTGGAAGACAATCTAAAGCAGCCGCACCACTGAAGCCTGTGATGATCACTGAGTCGGTCGAGCAATGGGGGCTGGATATTATCAGGGAGATAAAACCAAACTCTTCCCTACAACACAAGTACATTCTGACCATGACAGATTATTTCACTCGCTGAGTCGAAGCCATCCCACTGCACAAGATAAATGAAAATGCGGTCATCAACTTCCTACAGGACCATATTATGACCAGGTTTGGAGTTCCAGTTTCTTTAGTCTTTGATAATGCTACTTACTTTTCATCAATTAAATTAACTGCTTTCGCTCATGAGAAAGGAATAAAGTTGCATTATTCTGCTAATTACTATCCACAAGGAAATGGCTTGGCTGAATCCACTAACAAAAATCTGATTAGAATCTTAAAGAAAACTGTAATAGAAAACCAGAGGAGTTGGAACTCAGCACTACCAAACGCCCTTTGGGCTGATAGAGTTACCCCCAAGTCTTCGATAGGAGTGTCTCCATATACCCTTGTGTATGGTAAAGAAGCCATTCTTCCCCCAAATATCATGCTACCCTCCTCCATAATAGCTCAAGAATCTAGAGGGTCATATGATGAGGTTTTGCAAATGAGGATATATAATCGCCTTAAAGCAGAAGAGGTTCGGTCCAAAGCCAGAGAGCGCTTTAAGCAAAAACAAGAGGTAATAAAGAGATGGTTCGACAAACATAAGGCTGGAACAAAAGACTTTGAAGTGGGAGATTTGGTTCTCAAGTGGGATCACCCTCATGATGAGAAAGGAAAACACACGAAGTTCCAGCAATTGTGGGTAGGCCCTTTTTAGATTGCGGCAAAGCTTGGCCCTTCCACTTATAAGTTGCAAGATCTGTCGGGGTGGGAAGAGAACTTACCAGTAAATGGTTTAGTTCTCAAGCCTTATTTTTCCTGAGTTTGGTTTGTATTCTTCTATCTTGTATATAAATAATCCGGCTTGGTCGTCTTTTTGAGTCATGTTTTTTAGTTTTGTTTTAGTTTAAGTTTTACTGATTTCAATAAAGGAAATGAATCCGCAGTTGCATGGGGAACATCAGAATTTTTGAGAATGATTAACATTCTTGGGTATAAGATTGTGTGTTGTTGTTTGTCTAAAATAACTTCTTCCAGTTTAGTAGTTTTCTCAAATAACTATGTATGCATTGAAGTCCTACTTAACCCCTGTGAAATAAACCAGAATCAAAGAGTCTGGAATACTATGTTGAGGCTCCATCCATGTCACATTTAAAACGTCCTAGGGAGTGACAACAAAGGGCCCATGGAAAGAAGCAAGGTAAACAATATATTAGATACAAATGATCCCATGCCAAGAAACGAACGGCAAAAGACAGATAAGAGTCAAAAACTCCTATGAAAGCAGCATACATCAAAGCAAATGCTGAATCATAAGTACTAAATTGCCAAAAGTTCCTCTCCATCTGTGAGCTGAAACGTGAAATACACCACTCACACAAAAGGTCACTTGGGATAGAGGAGCCTGAATTAAAATTCAGAAAGAAAGGCATGCAGGAGGACTCATATGTAGAGGACAAAGTCCAAAAGCAAAAAAGTGCTAAAGTGGCATGGGAATGAGGAACAAATGAATATTTATGTTTGTCATACGCTGCAATCCTGTGGTGCCCAAGCTGCCAACTACCTGAAGACAAAATTAACAATGAAACTCATTTTTTGGCCTCGAATAGAGTTATCTGGACTTGAAGATCTTGGTTTCCACTCTCCCAAATTGGACTATTATCAATGATTTAAAGGTACACACTTCTACCATTTGAGAAATCCAGATAGCTGGAAGAATTCAATGGATGCGTTTGGTGTTAAACAATCTGTAACTCAAGGAATAATCATCCAGAGATCTAGGTTCACCAGGTAATCGCCAGTTGTTGTAGCTGCAACTTTCCTCCCTAAATATTTAAATTTTGGACCCCCTTCTTGATTTTAATGCTGCATTGAATCGTTTGGATCCGTAAAATTTTGGTCACACTTTATTTTTGAATGATTTTTGAAGATTGACTCTCAGCCTGTTTCAAAAGTTGTTTTTGTTTGAAAATTGTTGTGGGTCGTGATTTTTGGTTTCGGTTTTTCCAGTCGAAGATGAATCAGATCAATGGTTCTTTGAAAGGTCACTATGGGAGGTGAAACGGGTTTTTGACTATTGCCGAGTTTAAAGCTGTTCCGAACGCTTAATATTTTATTGATCGGACGTTAAGTCATGTTTGATCGGAAGCTGTTGTTTGATTCTCATTCCGCCGTTGCAGCTCCTGAAGCAGCTAAGCACCCGAAGTGTAAAGCGCTCCGACCGCCGATGCATGCCGGCCTTGTAGTCGTGTGTCCATAGTTTTTTCCCTTCCATCGTTGCAGCTGGGCAAAGCATTTGGCTTCCGATGTCAATGTCCTTTCGATTTCCGATTAGAAGTTTTTCCCGCCCATAGCCTATGTCTTAACTCTTCCGACCCTAATGTGCTTAAGTGTTTCACGGTACCCATTTACTGTTAAGACCCGCTTATGCGGCTGCAAATTGGTATACCATGTCGATGTTAGCATTCCAAGCCATCGATAGGTGTTTATTTCCCGTCATTGGTGACTCCTTCGAACCCTTAGGTGGACGAGATAGTGGTGTTGGCTCTTGTCGAGTTCTCAGAACAGTAACGTAGCATATGGCTTTTTTTGCTGCTTAGCCGTTTTGTAGACATAATATAACATGGTTTGATTTTTGTTGAAAATATAGTTCATACGAATGATAGATGTCATTTAATTGCAGGAGGATTCAAGAGACTGTCCAGACTAACGCGGTGCGAAGGTCTAGCTGGGAGATAGGTGGCGGAAAGGAGTTGGACAATTTTGGGCAAGGGCCAAACTGAAACTAACGGGATCTCAAGGGGCATAGGAAAAGTAGAAGACAAAATCGAAAGAAACAAAGGCGCAGATATGAAAGGTCCGTTAGATACTCAGCGGGTCATGAGTGCATGCAAAAAGGATGAAAAGGAGGGATATGAAACGTTTGAGCAACCGAAGGGTCAGACATTTGGGGGGAGCCCAAACGATCCACTGTTTTCATTTAAATATTGGAAATTTAGAACTTACAGGGGCTTTTTCCCTGGAAAAAATTGTAAACCATTGCTTGTAAGAGGAACTATTTCATTTTACAACCAGAGACTGCAAATTTTGCCTGTTAGAGAAAGTGCTATGTGGAATGTATCAATGTGATTAAATGAGCAATGTTGAATGGGAACTATTTCATTTTCAACTGTGTTTCATTAACTGTGAGAGCGTTCTGACTTCCTGAACCTATGTTCTTGTTTGAATGTTCTTTAGTACACTTTGTGATGTCTTCCACCATGAGTAATGGGGTTTTTAACTGTTGATGAGCTATCTTATCATGCATATTTTTATTCATGTTTATATGTTTGGTTAAAAGAGAAGCTAACTATGATTTTCCATAACACATGGACAGTGGTGCATTACTCATGAATTAATATCCATCTCTATAGAGATAGCATAGTTAGTATTTAATTTTCACAATATATGTGATTTAGATTCTTGTGAGCTCTAAGACGAGAGGTAAGAACCTGTGCATCACGTTGTGACTACTCCTTGCATCCTTATCACCTTGCATTGTTAAATATGCACTTACATTTCATATCTTAAGTCAAAATACAAAAAATATATGGTGGAATGGGACGCAACCAGTAAACCCTTTTGTTACTTGACCTACGGTAGCCGGACCGCAAACCGGACGGATTCCCTACACCAAACAGTCACGGGCTAGTTGGGAACGTCGACTGGGAAGAATCCCTTACTGTTGTTGCCTGCAAATTTCCAGGCCTCAACAGAGGGCTAGTTTTAGAACCCCTCCACCCTAAAATTCCATGAAAATTAGACTTTTGGGAATGTTTTTTTTTTACAAATGTCCCCAAAAATATGGAATAACTTTCAATTTCTACGTATGGTTCACCAATAAGTATATTTGATCTAGCTTAAAAAAATGTATTCCCGAGATGTCCCACATGTCCTATTGTTATTAGCAGCTCAACCATTATTCTTAGGCATGCCTTGCTATATACATTGCATTTAGATGTATTTTCAGAGTCGATATTTCCTTGGATGGTAGGACTGAAAAAATACTATCACTCCAAGCCTTTTTTAGCCTTTTTCCACTGAATATATGACATCAATGGTAAGGAAAAATATGGATTAGGTGTGGATATTTACATGCTCAATCTAAAGAAAATAAATAGAGTAATATACAAAATCATTTAGGTCTTTTTTTATGAGGAAAACTAAAATAGTAGAAAAATCAAGATAGGGGTATGAATAGAATACCTTGGCATCTATTATTAACAGAAATACAATTACATGTACACCTATTCTTTGAATCCATGGTTGACATAATGTAGGGAAATCATTGTGTTTCTGAAGCACAAACATTACAAAAATTCTCAAGCAAAGCTAAACACCACTTAATAAGGAACATCTCAACCATCTAGAATCACCCAATAAACTTTCTCTCCAATGCAACCTCCCTTAAAAAAATGTTTCATTCTTAGATTAAATAAAATCCTAAAAATACTTGGAAAACATCATTCGTGGAATAGGTGTTTCAATGTTTTCAACTTTAAGACATGAGGGGAAAAGTCCATTAGAGAAGGTTGCATTCTTAGATTAAATAAACTCCTAAAGAGACTTGGAAAAAAAACATTCCTGGAATAGGTGTTTCGTTGTTTTCAACTTTAAGACATGAGGGGAAAATTCCATTAGATTGATAACCTTTAATGAGTCGTGCCTTGGTAGGAAGGCCCTCGTAAAACACTATCCCTGGAAACAGTACTTCAAATTTGTAACTAAACCAAATTAGCCACACACTATGGATGCTTTTAATCCACCTTTTCTTTGCATCTATAGATAACCATTATGAACTAAAAGCAAGGTTGTTCTCATGTTGTTGATGAAAAACAATGTACATCATATTACACCAAGTGGAGCTTGAAGTTCCATTCAAAACCATGCCAAAATGAACTAGGCATGTGAATATTCTATTTTTAAAATGTCCTCTTACAAAATAGACCAATAATTTCAATAATAATATGCATTCCCATACAATATAGGGAAAACTCTCGAGAAATACTTATTTAGTCCTTCCAAGAGAAACTACTAGCATCCCACAAATCCATCCAATAAAAAATCCTCTTCTTACCCAATTGTCACCCTTGAAAATGAACAATGTTGACAAAACACATTCCTTGCACTATACAACCTTAAATAATCCTTCTACCCTAATCCCATCCTATCCAACTACCTAACATCTAGCACTTCACAAAGATAATTAAATTTCTCCCTACATACTTTTGATGATAAAGGAGCCTAAGCCTTGAAAATTGGGAGGACATGAAATCATATAGGATAGACCAAATAATCCCTTGATGCTAGAGCATTTTGTGCCATGAGGAGAAAATGCCTCAACAAATTCTACCAAGAAGAGCATCCTTTCATACACCAACCCACCAATTTTGTAGATGAGGTGTTACTTTGGGTGGAAATATGTTTCAATCCTAGGCTTCCCTCATCCTTAAACATAATGCAAGAATCAATAGGGGGGAATCTAGCCCCACCATACTTTGTTCATAAGTATGAAGGTAAAATCTACTCTAACCTACCAAACTAATCCCTACTCGGAATCCAACCAGAAACATAATAGATATTAGGGATGATTTTAAGGGCGAATTTTAGCCCAATGGAAAATTTTAAGGGTTACCCAAAATCAAGTGGGCGAATTTTTATATTAAAATGTTTTTATTTTATTTAATAAATTCCCCATTGTTTATTTTGTATGTAGTTGCCCCAAGGTAAATCACATTCATCCCGATTTAGGGAAAAAATGGAAAATGAATATTAGCCCACGTAAAATATTGATTTTTTCCCACATTCACCCGAATTTTTCCGACAGGGAGGAGATATTTGCCCAAATTCACACGATTTTTTCCAATTGGGAGGAGAAATGAAGATGGTTTTCCGGATTTATGGATAATAGCTTGAAAAATTGGTGTTTCGCCCAGGATTTATGGATAATACAATTAAAAATTTGGTATTTTGTCGGGATTTATGAATATTTCGGTAAGCTGGTCTTACTTCAACCTCGATTGGGGTAAATTGGACATAGTTCATCCTGGATTTGGATTTGTGGACAATTATTTGAGTAAAATGTGGAGATTTAATCAATTGGGGAAGTTTTTCACTAGATTTGGTCCATATTTGAGCAAAAATGGATAAATTTAGTCAAGCAAGGAATTTTTTTACGTATATAATGGTGCAAGAGTCAGGACTCAGGCTCAACATCAAGATTGATTTCTATTGCAAATTGGTCTTTACAGTGGTTGAGTGGATTCATGGAAAGCAATTTCACAAAGTTTCTTCTATCTGCAGGCTTTTTATAGGTTAGTTTCTTGAATCTTCTTCTATCAGTTTAACAAATGTGCAAAAAATGTGATTTTTTACAGGTTAGTTTATTGATATCATTAACAGCTTGATGAGATTTTGCTCATTGGATATTATTCTTTGGCACTCTGTTGGTTTTATTCTAGGTGTAAGTTATAGTATTCAACAACCATGGAGCTCATTAGCAATTATTTGTCAAGCTCTGTAAAGATACCAGTATTTGCTAAGCTTTGTGAGACCAATATTTCTTCCTTCATATTGTCTACTAAAGATCATTTGAAGATCAAAAGATATTGCAATAATCTACTCCAATCGTCCTGCTAATGAGGAGTTCAAAGGCTATCATCTTCCACTATAGGTCTTGGAATTCTAGAATAAATGAATGATTTATGGGCCAAAAAAAGTTGTGCGAAGAAATTAAAGTTATAGCTTGGAAGGGATTCTCTTTAGATTAGATATAGGGAATATCAATGGTAAAAAATTCTAAAGTGCATACACCTAACCAAAAATCAAAGTTAGGGTCTGATATTCATGTGGCTTATTAAAGGAAACATAAAAACATAATTACTTGCAAAAAGAGGTTGATGTTCTTAGAGAAAGGATCTAAAAAGACAACTGGAAGCCTGCAAAAACTTGATAAAATAATCATAACTATGTAGATATGAAGACATTTGCAAACGTGGAGAAGAATCTATTAGGATATAGGAATTCAACAAACCATTATAAATGAATGTCTATTTGACTCATATGGACTTTTATAATCTGCTCCTTTTTTTTATTTTTTGTGTTTGTTTGTGCTAAATTTCTCATCTTGCAGATCTGTCTTCCTTTATGTTTTCTGACAATATATTTTTGGCTTAATAGAAAACAAGTACTACTCACCTTAGTTCATTAGGAGAGGACTCTTTTACTGAGAATCGAGGAGAACCCAATTGAATGGGAGAATGTAACTTTCCATGATGTGGTCCGTGGACTCTTTTGTTTTCAAGATTAATATATTGAATTTGTTGTTTGTTGTGTTTTCTTCTATGAAGATTATATGTTTGCTAATATCATGATTGAAGGGCAGCAATGATTATCAAAGCTAGCTATTGTTGGAATTATTGTGCCTGTGTGCCTTCTAGCAGCTACTGAACATCGTTGAAACTGTACCTAGTGATGGTTAGTGGATTTATTATTGTAATTGCACCTAGAGGTGCCTATTATATATCAATACCATTGCACCTTCCAGAACTTAGTGATAAATAAATATTACCTTTGCAACAACATTATTGTTGCAATACCCTAGTTTTGATCCCTGAAATGCAATATGTTAAATCATGTGTTATTTGTAAATGATGAGGTTATGTGACAGGTTTCAAGATTTGCAGGCTTAGTTATAATGGTGCCATATTGTAGAAATGTCAAATGCATTGTGTTATCTCCACAACCTACACTCAAAGATATTCAAGTCCTTGAATGAAGCGCAACCCTAGGGCTACATAGGAATGTTTCCCATTGTCACCACAACAACTCTTTTACTCACTTTAGGCTGGCTATACTCTAGCACAAGGGGTGAAACCCAAGGAAAGATGTTTGTGATATACTTATATTGAAGGCATGGTAGATTGCCAAGATTAATGCGTATCCAATGGGTGATGAAGTCATGATCAACAATCAAGGGGGTTTGAACTTGTATGGAAAGAGATGTGGTTAGGCTATTATAAACATGCTCTAGAATCTAACCAACCACATGGATTTACTTCAATATACATAAAATTAAAAGAAGGCCCTACTAAAGATGCTCCTCACAAGTACAAAATCAACCAAGTAACAACATGTAGCCATGGACAATCAAAGGAAAGCCACAAATGAAACCATAAAGGAAGTAGACCACAATAGGAAACCTTTATATAGACAAACAACCAACAATACATCATTCTATATTTAAATTTGACCATAAGATCAAGAGAGCCTAAACTTGATACACTTAACCTTTGAACCCTAGTTAGGACATCCCTCAAAATAGAGTGAACAACCCTAACTGAGACTTCACAGTAGCAAATACACTTCAATGAATATAGTGATTACTGAAAAATAAAGGGAGGATTTCATCTCTATCCCAATGTTTCTTCTTGGAGTAAAAATTGTTAAAAATTTTTAGCACATGGTAATGGTCCTAGGCTGATTTCTAACCTACCTATTTAAGAAAACATAAAACTGAAATCTCTATAAAAACTACAATTTAATTTCTACTAGGAACTAAAACACATCAAGGTGAAGAAAGTAGTAGCAAGCACAGATATCTGAAACTCAGATCACATCACTGTTTACTAATCTTGAAATTGGGAACTACATTGAAAGTTTCAAAGTCTACTTCACCACTGTTTCCTCATTTGAAAAATGAATTAATAAACCTGTCCTCTGACACATGCACAACAGTGCCTCAAGGAACTTGTTCAAAAAAAATGATCATTGTAACTAGCATGGTAGTTCAGCTTAATGACTCCTTCAAAGTATGTAAATCAAGATCTAGAAGCCACTTAAAATGGATTCAAGTTCTATTCATAAGAGAGACATGGTGAGAGATTAAATATTCAACACCAGATGAGAGGAATTAACTGGATAAAATATTTTTCATAATAGGTTATCTTTGGAAACCAATATCAATAAGTAATATGGAAACCGAAACACCATTGAACACAACAATTTGTTATCATGTGTTATCCAAGTTTTAACCCCTGAATTATAAAATGTTAACTCATGGATTATTTAAATGATGTAGTTTATTTGACAGAAGTCAAGCCATGTGTCAATTGGGTCTGGCTCAAGTGGTAGAGAAGTTGTCCTTCCCACCCAAGTTGAAATCCCACTTGTGACATGATCAAACTTTACGTGTTGATTGTTGAATGGGACTATTTGTGAGTTAATTGTTGATTTGGGGCTGGCAATATTTCAACAATTTCATTCTCACTTATGAGCTGGAGGGTGGGAGCATGACAACTTGGAAAAAAAGATAGAAGTCATGTGGCCTGAGTTAAATGACTCCATGGGTGGTATGACTTGATAATTGTTCTTTGAAGGTACAACATTTCATGCCCATGCTTCTTCACAAACATTTCCCATCAATCATTGAATCAGTGATCTTTTACATGTTTCCCCATTCTTCTTGGGATGGGCACACATGTCTTATGCAAACTCTTGTAGAAAAATAATTATTCACCATTGCCATGGATAATACTTACTCCCTTTGAATTGGGAACATTATCCTCCTTGTTCTTGAAGAAACCTTGTGTGGAGCCATGGCTATTTATCCCTTGAAATGTCAAGAATGTTTCGAGAAAATTATGACTTGCAAGAGCCTGTGAGGGCTAGGGACTTGCTGTGTGAATTCAAAGAGGAAAAGGGATGGTAAAGAATGTCCACGATAGCTTAAGAAAACACCACAAACCTGCAACCACATTAGTGCTGCTTATGGAATATTTTGGTAAAGTGTTTCTCATTGGGTCATTCACAGTAGGAAACCACTAGTCTTTTACTCTTTCTGCCTACACTAGAAGGGAAGAGGATCCCTGAGGGGCTATGGAGCAGAGAAAGGGATGATTTTCCTTGTGCTGTGAAGGAGAAGAAAGTGCCATCATTGGCTGATGGCTGGATGAGGGACTGGAGTGCTCAATAGTGAGGATATTGATTACGTCATGGGAGTAGTGGGTTGGGCTGAGTGATATTATTGCTCGTCAGCAACCAGTTTGGTAGACTTCACTTGAAAAAAAATAAGTATTCCATAATCAGCTTTGTGTGGAATATTTGTGTTTACATATGTTTTGATAATGGATAATGAATGAATTCTAGAAATATGCATGTTATATCTACTGCTAATTGCTGTGCATATGGATTTGTTCATAAAGGAAGAATTTTCATATCAAGTTCCCCAATGGCAAAAGAAAGGCATCTCGGTACATGACATTTCATTTGAGACATACAATTTGAAAACACTGAATGAGTAATTCATCTGGGAGAAAAAATTTCATGATAGGTTGGCATTGATAACTGCATCAAATTTTTTGGACATATTAATTATCAATTGCCATTGAACATAGAAGGAGACGGGCTTATTCCTTCTCGTTAAAATACAAAAACAAGAAAATCAAGAAATACTTTGACAAAAGGCAGCCATTAAAATCAATATCTATGCCAAATAACCTTTGTCTTGGATCCATGTCAAATTTCATAATTATTAGGAATTTCCTTCAACAAGTTAGACAAGGCTGGTAAATTTGCTATAGGAACAGTGAGCTAAAAATTGGGCACAACCAAATGAGTATAACTTCTTTTGCAACAGATCTCACAACAGAAAGAGATTAAATATTCAAAACAACATACATAATCCCTCCTGATGACAAATGGACAAACATTAGAGTTTCTATGAACACCATAGTGCCCTGAGATTCATTTTTGCTTACCCTTTCTCTGATCTATAACCTTGGAACTCATGGAAAAGGTAACAGATGCATACTTGTATTCCAACACTTTTGATAATCATGAATCATGATGCATGTGTTGCTTTGCAAATAACAGTTGTAGACAATGCTATATATAACATGCCCTGTAATGGATTGTGTCCAATTGTATGGGACTACGCTGCTTATAAGAAATAAGAATTATTTGGCATAGGGCAGGAATTAGAAAGTCAGATAATGTATACATTCCATGTAATGTACCTACATAATAACAAAATTCCCAATGGACTCGATGTACATGATCGATTAATTTGTCCTACCTTCCACATAATGCACCTACATCATAACAAAAGGCCCAACGGACTATACCATATTACAAAAGGACCCCAATTGTCAAATTGAGAGGGTGCCTACAAAATATTGAAACTTTAAGTTCTAACCAAGTTGTCTTGCATTGTAGGACTAATGGTAAGAAGATAAAAGATAAGTAAAATGCCAATAAAATCAGTTAGTGGTAATAAAATCAGTTCACCCCTAAGTTTAACACAATTGAAAGTCTGAAACATAAAACAAAGCATAAAGAGAGAGTACAGCTATCAGTGTGCAATGTGTACATACTCAATTAACTACTGGAGTCTGATGCTCAAGTCATGCACTGCGTGTATAGTGGATGGTCAGGCATCTTTAGGGAAAGTTGTATCACCAAATCCCATGCTTCCCAATATAGAACCATATCAAAGGTTAGTGTCGTCACACATGCCTTCATCGCAACTTTTTTTTCCACGCTTTTTGCAAGATGGACTTAAAAGACAATCTTTAACTTGGGGACTCATGCAGCATAGAGATTCTCTCTAGGGACACCTCTGGATAGGACACACAGAGCCAATTGATGACATGTGTTTGGTCGAGTTCATTTTGAAAATTGATGGCATGCATTCAGTCCTAAGTATTGCTATTATTGCTAATGGAAGTTGGTTATCAATGAAACAAATAAGAGTATCACAGAAAATGGTTTTACTTGAAACACTTTATTCATGTGGGTTTTGGGGTCCTGAAATATCCTTTTGGTGTGTAGTGATTTTGACCTTGAGATTGGATGCTCAAGGCTCCAAATCAACTTCATACTTCTTAGTCATCTGCATCCTCAACATGCCTTTAGAGGTGTGCACTAGCTAGTTACAATGATCTGGACACATGCACAACAGTGCCTCAACTGGAGATGATTTGTGTCATAACTACTAAGTTGCATACACTTTACTAAATTGAGCTAGGTTGCATGCACCTTACTTAACTGATGCATGCAAAACTTAAATTAGAAACATAATGCATGCAAACTTGATGAAATTGAAATATGGGGAGTCAGGTAGAGAATGCTTCACAGTGAATTGTTGTCCTGGACACTAATTCCTAGAGTTCCTAGCCTTGATGTGAGCACTCAACTTGTTGCTAGACCACAACTTGATGAGATTTTCCTCATTCGATATTATTCTTTGGCACTCTATTGGTTTTATTCTGGGTGTAAGTTATAGTATTCAGTAGCCATGGAGCTCATTAGAAATTATTTTCCAATCTCTATAAATGGAAAACACGGGGGAAACAATTATTTCTACTTGGAGTACAACTCTATAAATGGAAATCATAGTAATGAATATTCCATGGGCATGAATTTTCAAATTTAAGTTTTAACTTAGAAAATTGCTTTGATGATGGTAAATTGTTGTTCTTGTGGGCATTACTTTCGGAGTTTAATTTCTCTTTGCAAATTGATTTGGGGATGAGTTTAAGTGACCATTTATTGAGTCACTAAAGTTGGTAATAGGAAAACAAGGACCAAGATACATATGGTTGACAGACATGGGGAAAATGGAGATGCATCATTTTATGATGAGGACTGCTTAGAAAGGAGACGTTCCTATAAAGAGGATGAAAATGACCCATGTTTTTCCCTCTGCATTAACTACGCTCACTCACATTTCCCTTCAGCTATGAAAGAAGGAGTTATCCCTAAGGTATGCATAAAGAGCATGGGATGTGTCCTTCTTAGTTTTCCTTTTTTGTCTCGTTTGATGCATCTTGTGCTTGATGAGGAAGCTTAAGAAAAGTTGGTACATTTTATTATATCAGTATTATCTCTTTTGATTGCAAATGCTTAGGTGCTTTACTATTTGTTCTCTTCCTCAGAATCCAGGATCATATATTACAATTGATAATATGAGTGTATTCAACACACCAAGGAAATTTGCTAGGTCTCTGGAACAACAATCCTCCTCCAAAAACACATGTAGAAAATTGCAATCCAGAGGAGAACTTGCAGATTCTGCAGAAGCTAACCATGATAATTTGAATGCAATTGATTGGAATATGAACTTAACTTCAGCTACCAATGGAACTGTCAATGAATCCATGGGTTGAGACAATTGACATATGATCACAGCAAAAAAAGGAAGGACAATGCTTGATAGTCTCTATAGTGTAGCTGATGGGTATTCAGTTAGAAGCAATTCAGAAGAGGGAGATCTATAGAATAGTTCTGAATGGTCAGAAAGTGTGCATAGAACTAATTCTTTGTCACCTGCTTCAAGCGTTGTTTTTTAGGAGATGTTAGATAACGAGGAAGATTACCAGAGCACTGGCCTGGCTGAGTTAGAAAAATAAGCTTATAAGACAGATGATAAGAAAGAAAATTGCTTACCAGCTAATCTTGATTCGTTTGAAGGTTCAACTTATTCTTGCAAATGGCAAGAGACAAAAACATTTTGTACATGTTGGAGAAGAGCATTTTGCTTTATGGAATCCATTCTGGGAGTCTCCTTGTGTGTTGTGTTGGTTTTTCTTGTAATTATGGTGGTTGTCAATTTATTTAGCAAGCAAGAGGAATACCATGTCATGGTTTCCACCTAGGACATTCTATTTTGTGGTCATTTAAAATTTACAAATATTATTGAATTAGTATGCAACCATTGTTTAAATGGGAGTATACAATTTGAATCATGTTCTTGAAGAATATTTCTTTTGTCTTTCCCTTATTCATCAGGATTTATTCCATATATTTGATTGCAAAGGGGATTATGATAAAGCATAATT
Source organism: Pseudotsuga menziesii (assembly GCA_001517045.1). Taxonomy (NCBI): domain Eukaryota; kingdom Viridiplantae; phylum Streptophyta; class Pinopsida; order Pinales; family Pinaceae; genus Pseudotsuga; species Pseudotsuga menziesii. The sequence goes on from LPNX011111094.1 coordinate 123,198, forward strand.
TCATTTATGCACAGTAGGAGGATGAAACATGGAAATATTTCTGCTGCTAGAATGATGTGCAAGTTATGAGGATTTTTATCCCTTGAATATAAAAAAATCTATTGTGAGGTCTCATTCTATATAAATTACTCAATGTGGAAAGTTATAGTTGTTAATTTTTACCATGTCTTCTTTAAATCCACTGAATGATACATGCATTGAGATAAATATAACATAGTCACTGTGCATTAAATGCTTAAGGTTTAGTCTGATTGTGTAGAAGGAATATTTTCAATTGAACAACGTTAAGAACCCGTGGTCAATTGTAAAATCTGTGTCATGAATTATGACAGTTAACTTCGTGCAGTTGTAGTGCTCATTATTGATATTTTAACTGAATATGAATTTCTTGTCCACCCTGCAATCTTTTTAAATCATTGGACCAACATGCTATATTGCTATTTCTAGATGGGTATATTGTAGAAACAACATAAGTATGAACCTCCCAAGCTATGTTGAGAGCATAAGTGTGGGTCTTGTATCCACTGTGAGAATGTGGGTTCCTGATAAGCATGATTTTACTTTGAGCCTTGAGCTTTTCCTACTCAATAAAAAATGAAGGGGGAAGTTTGTAGAAGTGATAGATTGTCCGTACAAATAAACATTTGAATTTTTATTATATTCATTTGATATTGAGAAATATTAGAGGTATTTTATATGGATTGGTGTTATTATTATATTTTGACCAAATCCTCCTCTTCTCATAGTGCTTAAAGCATGTCCAGGGTATCTATTATGCCAAAGTTACCTAGAAATTGCATCTGGCTCCAACCGCTTGAAATGACCTTCTTGCACTAGTGAGACAACCATTAAGTGGCAACATGTATTAGGGGGTTTTGAATTCTGGGCTCTTTTTCTCCACAAAAGGGGTGTAAACAAACCTAAAAAAAACAGACCTGAGTTAACTTCAGATCCTATAAACCAAGTCTGAGTGTGATTTAGGTGATTTTGGGCAATCTCTTGATGTAGAAAAGAGCGATATGGCATGTGTTTGAACTTTCTATGTAAACTTGGTTTGATTTCTTAATATTAGGACTAATAACAAAGTGTTCTTACAGGTGGGAAATAAGTATAAACTTGAAGAAATGTTGTTTGCACCTGCTGGAGTGAATTAAATGAATTGGGCTACCCAGATGGCTGTGGGAATGGATACATGTATACCTTGGGTAATGTGCAAATAGGATGATGCACTAGACCCTGTGGTGAGCTCTTTTAACAACACCCTCTTAGATATTTATATGATAATATCTTTAACTGGGCATTTGGTGACCCCTGTGTCTGGATGAACTTATCAAATTGTATCAAAATATTGCACCAGTTGCATCAATTGAATTAGTTACCTTTGCATATTCTGTACAATTCATACTAATGGAATTTAAAATAAGTAATTAGTGTAGACACAAATCAATTGTCATTTTTCATTTTGATGAATGACTACTACTGAGTGTAATTGAAATAAAAATAGCTTCCATTTAATAGATTATGGGTTTTTCAGGGTTCTGCATTCTATTTTTCTTAGTCTTGTAATAATCAATGTTGAGATATCCAAGATTCCATTGTTTTATCTTATTTATTCTTTAATATTTGAAACAGATAAACACTTGCAATGGTTTCTACTGTGACAACTGTGTACCTAACAATCCTTATAAGCCAACAATGTGGACGGAAGCCTGGAGTGATCTGAAATGGATAGAACTAAAGAGCCACAACAAGAAAAGGTTTTGGGAATGTCGTGTATTGGAAGTGAAATTTTGGACCATGTGGAGAGGATCTTACCCCTGCACTCCACACTCTGCAAAAGATGAAGCAAGAGCATGCAAAGTGAGGGAACTACCTAACCTCCACATCAAGGCCCCTACATTATGATGAAGCTTTTTGTCTACATAGAAGAAAGAAGAAGAGACCCAAAACAAAGACTATTGAGGCATACCTGATAGATGACATCACCATGTAGAGTCCACAAATCCATAGAGTATATGCCACATGGAATCTACAGAAGAAAAAGTAACCCTTCAAGGAAAGATAAAGATCCCTAAAATCCATTACAGGAGGCAATTACTTTGGTGGGTTCCATTGGCATCATTCAAGGGTTTGCAAGGAAGATGGAAGAGGCATTTGATCAATCTAGGGGAGAGACTCTAGGCATTCCAAGAGAAGAGAAACCAATAGAGGTGGGAATAAAGAGGGAGATTGGGACATCGGTCAGAAAATTGGCATTGGAAGTTGATGGCACAGAAGCCAAAAACTAAAGACTAAGAATGAGAAGTATGTTCCTAGATCATGAGGATGAAGAGAAGTATGACCCTATCCACAGAGAACAAATATTATCTCAAAGCCAAGATGCAATATGTAAAATGCATCCATGGAGTAAGAATGCACAAAATCTCTGTCTAAGAGTATATAGCTGATATTTGTCATCATTCTTGAGCACAGAAAGAGCCAAACAAAGGCCATGCTGGTTTTCACAAATGGGTTTCCAGGGTAAAATTTGTGTTAGTACTGTGTATGTAATTGATGTTTCAGAATTGGTTTTATTCCTCATTTTAATTGTAGTTTGCAAGTAATATTCTAATACACAGTCAGAATTAATTTGCAATGAAATAGAAAACATAGAGAAACATTATAGCTTTCTGCAAAAATAATTAAGGTCCATACTAGTGAAATGACTTAGCCATAGGATGACCGGTTATGGATTAGAACCAAGGACCACATATGCATGGTTTATTGGTGTTTGTTGTTGTTATGGCCTTAAAACCACCCAGAATTGAGATTTACTCTGTTTTATTATTGGTTGAGGGTTAAAATAGTGTTGAATCATGTGTTTTCTTATTGTTAAAACAGAGTTAAAAAATGTTTTATTATTGTTTGAGGGTTCCTCTCCTAGGTCTCTTATTGCCTCTTAAACTCCATTCCACACCAAGATTGAGATTTGGGATTCTATTGGATAGTTATATGTAGTGTAGTTCTACTTGGTTTTTTACTTTGATTATGGATATAAAAGAATACAACCAAACCATATTCTCTGGTGAAAAATATGCGGGCTTCCTAGTCTTTGAAAATTTTTATGCAATAGAACCGGGGCATAAAAAGGATACCTTACCATCGTTACAATACAGAAGGATGACAAATTACATAGTTGAAATGAGAAGCAAGGGATTGCATTCTCACACCAAGCTTATCATTGCCAAGGTAGTAACCTTGATGACTTGCATAATTTTTTCCAAGGTCTCTTATTGTCTCTTGAACTGCATTCCACACTCAAGATCGAGTTTGGGATTCTATTGGGCTGTCATATGTAGTGCAATTCTACTTGTTTTTTCACTTTCATGCTACAAAAGAATGCAAGATCTCTTTCATTCTATAACAAAACACTTATGGTTTTAAAGATTCGTAATACAATTTTGTTACTGGATTCCTGAACTAATGACCATGCATTGATACAATCTTTTATTAACAGAATGGTGTTGTGCAATTTACTTGGTACTTCAACTACTAGTTTGTTCCAAATTTATGAATAATGATCTTATTAGTTTACTAACTTTGATTTATTATTTGCTGATGTGCATGATATAGCTAGGAGCTATTTATGTATCTCAAACATTAAAGTTTAAAGCTCCTGTTTGCATTGGAGATAAACTACTCACTGAAGTGTAGGCACTAGAACTCAGGGAGTACATGCAAAAATACAGGTTTAATTTTTTGAATTCTCCCTCTCTCTCTCTGTATTTTCAGGTATAGATGGAAAGATGAATGAAGATGTTGGACCATTTCTTAACTAATGTCTATAAAAGTAAAGAAATGAAACTATACGTTAGATAATTCAATTGCAAAGACTTTCCATCTTGATTCAAATTTGAATGTGTTTGTAATTTGCAAAGTAAAGTAGTTTGCGACAAAATGCTTTAAGAAGGAAGGGATGCTCCTTGTCCTTGATGGTGAAGTTGTAGCAATGTTGCCTAGTTTATTCTATAGTGTATGAAATTGATTTTCATACTACATTGTTTGAATATCAAGTCTATATATTGAAACCATTTTAATCCCTTAGCTTAAACTAGGACCAAACTGCATTATGCTAGGGATTGAACTTGGTGTCATTTTGTAGATTCCTTCATTAAGAAAGGGTAAAAATGTTTATATTAGTGTTTTATCCTCTTGCAATTACATATTTATTTATAACATTTCATTTTTTATTGTAGACCTCTAATAGAATCCTCATATGCATTTTTTTTACTTTAATAACAATTATTTTTTACTTTAATAAACATGCAAATGTTATTCATGGTATATATACAATTGTTCTCAAGTTTCCACCATATATATGTTGTAAAAACAAGCATGTAAATTCTTATTTGTAGAAGATGTTTCAAGAAATGGGTTCAAATTAGTGCTATCAACTCGAATCCGTCTAGTTTGAGCAAATTTTGACCAAAACTGATCAGAATTGGTTGTTGACTTTTTCCTAGAGGCTGAGTCAACCCTTGACATTGCCTAATTCATTTGTGTCAACCTTTGAGGTGGCCAAGTCATAAAAACATCGACTTGATTGCGTCTGCATTTGTTGACATGGATGCTTAGTTGGGGCCAAAGTATGAAAACATTAAACTTGAAAAAATGAAAATAAAAGGACCCTAAGCCCTCAAAAAAATTTAATATCAATATGGTTTTCATGTTAATGCTTAGCTTATAATGTTAATTCCTAAAGCGAGTGTGACTTTAAATTTAAATTTAAATTTGTTGGAGTATCATGTTTTAATAGTATATATAAATATATACTTTTTACATGAATTCATTTTTATTCTGTGAATGTTTCTTGCATACTTTAAAATATTAACATGGTATACAGTTATAAAAACTTGTGTGATGAGGATGAAGAGATAGGGAGTGGCCTTGTATGTTTGTTGTCTGCATGAAAAAGTTAAGCTTCACTGTTCAAGTTTGGATTTAGGGTAAAATGTTACAGGTATAAGAATTTGGTTTATATTGTTTTATATTGGGATGATTCTTAATAGGGGATCTATAGTTCATTCAGTCAGGCCCTTCCCTATGATCCTAGTAGCAAAGCTCATTTCCCTTATGCATCACATTGCTGGCCAATGGAGAAAGAGTGAGGGATCTCATTGAACTTTTAACTCTATGGAAGAAAGTGTAGTAGTTGGTAATTGAAGCTAGCATTTTACAATTAAGGTTGGGTATGGTCATCAAAGTGGAAACTCTATGGGAGGTTAGATTACTCCTAAATAAGTCTTCTCTGGGAGGAATTCAATATAAAATTGATTTGTAGGATTTTAATTTTAATTTTAATTTGCACTTTCAGATATCCATGAGTTAACAAATGCATATGAACTATTGATCCATTGTCTTTGACTCTTTTTTGGCAACTGCAAAAGATAGAAGATTTACCTATATCAAGTAGAACAAGAAAGCGCAGGAGAGGGTGGGGTGGTTATTTCATAACAATGCCCTTGGAAGATGGATAGGCTTTGGTTTTGCCAAAACAATTTCAGTAACAAACCTGAGTACAAATCTCACAAGAGAAAGAGAAGAAAACCACAAGCTATCTTCAAATGCCAAGCTAGTTACTTGTTGATTCTGGTTGGCAAACTTGTGATTGGTGTCAGGTGAAGTTCTTAGAAAAGAAAATTTTTAATTTGTCTATGGCTTATGAATAATGAAGACCACACCTGTAGATAACATTTCCTCTATATTTATCTGTTAGATAAGAGTTGAGCCTATATTGAATAAGAGTTGTAGATCATTTTGCATCCTATCTAATAGATAATTGGCATGATGTGAAATGCCCAATATATAGTGGGTCTGTGATAGATGGAACCATGACTATGGACAAAACTATATTATGTCATTTCTTGAATATATTATTATAGAACCAGAGCATTACTTTGAATTTTTTGTAAATATTAAATTCATCCAAAACTAGACACCTGACAATATTTCTTTCCGATCTGCGAGGGACCATCAATTTGCATGGAGTTGTCTGTTGAACAGTCAGCCAAAGGTGTCTATCAGAATCTTTTAGCTTCCAATATGATTGGGGTTGCAGTTACTAGCAAAACTATGTGTTCATATCTTAATGAACACAAGAAAAAACCTAGATGAATGAGAGATCAACTACATATTGAGAGCCCACAAATGTCCACAACTGTTGGGACTACATATTAACTGAATTACTGTTATGCCCGTGTCTTGTTGTCTGCATAGCGTATTCTAGCTACAACAAGGGACAACCTAGATGGAAAAGTAGCATTTTTCCCATGAAGTATGAGTGACTGTTGTACTGCAGTATATCTATAAGCATTTGGTTATGGTTAAATAATATAGTGGGTGTATTGGTAAACTACTTTAAGTTTAGAACATGATTATATCTCTAAGCATTTGGGTATTGGTCAACTGCTTTAAGTCCAGGACATGGTTATCATATTGTGGACAATAATCAACCAATTTTACAATAGGATGTCCTCCCCTAGGTGAGGGGCATTTGCTGGGATGCAGAAGCCCAATGGGGTATGTTTACCAATGCCCCCTTTAGGAAAACACAGGGAGACATCTCCCAAGAAATGGGGGACATTTCCCTTTTGTGAGAAACTCTTGGGAAACACCCCTTTAAAATGGGAGGCTCATGGCCTTTGGATTTAGAAAATATGAAATGTTTAGAACAAAAAATGTGGATTTATATTATGCTTTCATTGGCCATGTTCATGACTTGTTATTGTTTCTTATATATTTAACTTTTTGGATTTTGGTTGGAATTCCCTATGTTGGGGACTTTGACTTATCCTACGATGTTTCCTAAAATTTGGGAGGTGTCTCCACACATCCCTCAGATCCATTTCCCTATTCCCGCACCCCAATCCTAGAAACTTGGTGAAACATTGCATTAATTTGAACCAATATAGGGTTTGTATCTACAAATTGTCAAAGTAAATTAAATGATGTTTATCAATGAAATGCAGAAAGGTCTAATTCTGTGAGGAAGATATGTTGTCAATACATGTCATTAAATGTAAACAGTTATGTCATTGAATCCTTGAGAGGAAAAAGATAGGACCTTAACACCTTATGATTGCAATCAATATGACATGCTAATTTCTTCATTATTAATTCATGGTATGTGATTGGGTGGAACATATAGAAAGACTTGGGTTCATTTTGCTTAGTGAAAAATCAACATTTTAGATATCTTCCCACTTTCACTATTACTTCAAAATTGGTTAGGTTGTGCATGAAAAGTTTCTTGACATGTGAACAAACCATTTTAAATATTTTTTCCTCAATTACATGTCTTACGCTTTCATCTATAATCATTGTATCTTGGAAAACTGAAGTTATATATCAGCAGTGTTATCCTTTGATATTATGCTCGACATTGTTACTCTAATTTCTATACATTGTTAGCTTTCTATAACAGAGAAAATATGAAGGATAAGTGTTCTATATAATGTGTTTTGATGAAGATAAAGCATCTTAGTTTCCCTATTGAAAATGATAGGTTGTGCTAAATACACAGATTCATTTAGTGGAGCTTTCGAAAGCTAGGCATTTTGGCTAAATATACAAAGGATCATTTGCAAGTTATACAACTTGGGATTAGAATTCATTGATATATTATTCATTTCTTCATTGATGTGATGTCAATGCTTGTTATATCAAGTTGGTTTGGATTTCTTTGCTTGTAAATGATTTTTATCTTGATTTGTTTATCCAATATGTTGCAATACTTATTCTCTTTGGGTTTCAAGATTATCTTCATTTACCAATGTCAATTTCACTTTGATGTAAATGTCATATACATTGCATAGAAAAGTGATAATAGAAAGCCTTGAGGTCTACATAAAGTTGGACTTTTTCTTTCAATATAAAAAATTTTATGACATGAAATGTGTCTCACATTAAAGTGATTTGTGTGAATTGAACACAATAATGACCTCAATTGTCTAGTGGATGCTAAGATCAAGCAAGACGAAATTCCTAATTGGAATATGAGATAATCTAGTAATCTCCATCAAAACATCAACTTCCAAAAATCTTATTTAAGAAATAAATTTAATCCTAATGTCCAAATAGCCTATCAAGTCTAACTTAAACCCTCTCCTTCCCTTGAAAAAAGTTGGCCTGGGTGAACTAGCCTCCATACTCCAATCCTTTTTTCCCCAATTAGTATCAAATAGTTGAAGGGTATCCTTACACCTCAACCATGGCTATTTCTCTACACCAAATATAACAATAAATAAGTTGCCACCTCAATCACCATCCACTTCCAAAGGAAAGTTCATGCAACAGTAATATTGTGTGCAAACAATGAACACAATGAAAAAAATTTCTCCTCTCAAAAGATTAACCCAAATGCATCTATTATATGGGTCAAAACCATATATTGTAACAAAATTATGTAGTTAAGGTGATTGATCAAGAACTACACGTTATTCCACCCCTCTTAAATGTGGTTTGAGTTCCAAAATGGACCTCTCCCCAATTAACTCATGCAATTATGAATCTCAAAAGAAATCAAATTTACATCTCTTAGATAAATACCACATCTTACTTATCACTTTCCAAAGCATGCCAAGAAACCTTCTTTTGACTTAGGATTGTCATCCCTCTTACACTTTAAGAGAGATGAGAAGTATCCATTCAAATAATAGAAGGTTTGTGTCATAATTGAATGTATTTCTTAATGTTACATTACTCAAGGAGGAGGAATTCTTTCTAGGGGAAAGATACATAGCTTCCTTGAAATAATATGTTTGGGAATTGAGATACATTGTTATATGAGTTTTTTACACAAGGATTTGGGATGAATCCCTCTTCCTCTTGTTAGAATTGATGTGTCAATATTCATCAACATCCATATGATGTCCTTGGATATTTAACCCTATAATAGAATTTGAAAGAGTGATATTACCTCATGAGCTAGCAATAGGACCAGAATCAAAATCTTATCCTAGGTATGAAATATGAACCCTAATACTCTTAGAAGTCTCTTAAGAAACCCCCTCACTATCATTACATCCCAATACTTGTGAAGGATTGGACATAGTGTCACAAGCATGAGTGTTTTCACATACCTTCTTGGTCACATGGCCTTATCTCATTGATGCTTGAACACTCATGGGTTTATCGATGATGTAGTAAGTTTACCTTAAGAAGCTATTGTTAACCCAAAAAATCCCTCACTCAGCTTTGCATGGCCTACACCACCCAAGGACACCCACACACGACCCTCATTTGACCCCATTTGACCCCCACACCCTCAAAAAGGCCTAAAAATGTGCAAAAGGGCTTAAAAACCCCTAAAAAGAGCCAAAATAGCTCTCATAGGGGCTAAAACCTCCAAAAAGGGTCTAAAACCCCTCAAAGGAGCTTAAGACTCCCAAAAGAGCTAAAGATTGAGCGAAAGAGGCTAAAAACCCAAAAAAGGGGCTAAAGCCCTAACAAGGCTTAAAACCCTAAAAGTCTTGAGAAAAAAGTATAAATATAGGGGTGGGGATCACTCTCAAATAATTCCTTCCTTGCATACTGTTATGCTGCTTGAGTGAGTGCCTTGAGACCATTTGCCTCTCAAGCCATTCACTCTCCCTCTCATCCATTCTCCCATTGAGCCATAGCTCCCCCATTCTCAAGAGAGGTGCTTCTCCAAGCTAGGGCATGGTGGCCCATTTCCACCCATAGAAGGTATAATCTTTGTTTTTTGTTGTTTATTTTAGTTTTTCTAACATATTTTCTTGTAGATCTATTGTTTAACATATACTTGCAGGTTTTCATGGTTTGCTTGTAGGTCTTTGGATGTTTCTAACAAGTTGTATGCAGGGTATTGGAGCTCAACCCATAACCTTGTGTGCAGAAGGGTTTTGATTTCTATTTTTAGTCCATTTCCTTTATATTTTCTTTGCATCCACCATCGAGAACACTACCCTTCTGTCCTATAGACAGAAGGTAGTCATTCCTGCTCCGTAGCAAGGGAGAAATCCCTACTACAGAATTGGTGACCATACTGGGTCGATCCACTAGATCCCTGGGTTTTGTTTTTTATACTTTGATTATTTAGGCTGATTGATATTTTGATTTCATTTTTGTTATTATTTTGGCCACAGTACTGGTTACTATTGGTCATTCTATGATTTGCAAATCACTCAACTGTGCAAAAACGAACGAACCGAATTTCATAAAATTCACCTATGTTTGGGCTCATTTTCTGCCCAAACAATTGATCCATCTGTGAATCTCCTGAGAATTAGAGGTAAAAGGGCCCGTTTCTGAACTAGTTTTTCAACCGTTCGAGGTAATCGCTTACGGTTTGATCACAATCCACTTCACAAAAATAAGTCGTCTACAGGTGCGCAACCCATTTTCAGGCTTGACTGTTTGCTTCTATTGGCATTGTCAGTGCAGACCAGCCACCTCTATCCATCAATATGTGTTTATTTCATTTCAATATCTATTTTTTTCACTGCATCCTATGTAAATCACTACTAAATTTAATGGTTAATGGATTAATGAATCTGATCAAAGCTTGATTAAAAAATTACTGTAATTAAAATCAACATCTTCCCTAGCCCTTCCTCCTCTACCTAGTCATCACCCTTCGGGGTATTCTGGGATAAGACGAAGGGTGAAGCTTGTATAGTAATAGGCACTTCACCTATCATTTTTGAAAACCACTAAAAACGGGTGACTTGGAAGGTAGAGGGGGTAGAGAAGGAGGGATTCTCACGACGCTCATCGTCCTCCCTATTGAATGACCTTGCATCCGATGGGTGACCTGTGGATCTATGGATGGGCTTAGTCCCATTGTGTTGAGAGCCTAGCATCCTTTCCTGGTTGAAGGGAAATACATGTGTAAGGAAGTCACCTAGTCAGGCTACCATAGTTCAGATTCAGGTAAGGCATGTAGTAAAATACTATGTTTACAATTTATTGCTTTCATTACCCATGTTTATGAAATAAACCAAACAATCTCTATGCACTATTCATAAACCATGCAAGCAACAATTAAGTGTAACATAAATATAAGATACATACACACAAACCATACCGTTATAAACCAACCAAACTCAGTTCATGACGTTGAGTGAGCCATTAAAATTTATAATTTACACTAAGTCAAACATCTGTAGTCTTTGAGGAAATAAGTCCCTAACTACCTTAACCATGGGAAGTACTTGGGCTTAGCCCAGAAACTCATTGTGAGGAGTACCATGGGAACCCCAAACTAGTTGGCCGCTGAGAGGAATTGCCAAGCGAAACAGGCAACGACCCCCACCGATTGACTAGCACTCCCATGAGGAAAAATCCAAGCATTGTCTTCTGGAAGTCTTGGTTGCCAAGTGACCACCTAAAGCCAATAGGAATCCATTAAAACTGGGGTCCAAAAACCATTACCAGATTTCACCATTTTGACATACAAATCAGACAAGATTGATCCCCCACGTTCTTCCTCATGCCTAAGAGGCGAACCACCATAGTTGGGGTCATTAAACCAACATCATCGAGACCATTCTTGACGACCTTATACACCATCAAAAGGCCACACAGCCTCTAATTCAAATTCAGAATCATACCAGTCTGAACTAGATCTGCACACTGCACCATCTAGCCCCATGGATGGTGCAAACCCAGATCCATTTTTCGGCATAGTGATTGGTAGTGGACCCATGTCAACAACCCAAACCACCACCAACACCCCTACAGGTGGCCCTAGCATGGTCATGTAAACCGTCATAAGCTAGCTACCACCACCCATATTGACCAATCAAGTTGTCCCACTTGTAACACATGGGGAAAGTGTGTCTTCCACTCACACTGTCCCACTTGGCATGCCTAGGGGCAGTGGCCCTTCCACCTACACTCCCCCTCCTGTCACATATGAAGGTAGTGCCTCTTCCACTCACACAGTTCCTTTTACCACACTTGGGGGCAGTGGCCCATCCACAACAGGGCCACAAGTACTCCCAGCTATGCAGGTGCATCATGTCCTTGCAAACCCCACCACGATTGCTGCACCATCTCACATCAACCTTTGTTCAAACCTTCCTTTCATGCACATCTCAATTTTCCTGACTTGGCTCGATTAACAAATGACCCTATCCGCCATCAAAATTTTTGGCCTCCCATGCCAACCAAACTTCCCTCAGACATTCCCAAGTTTGAAGGGAAGGGAGGGGAGTGCCCCCAAAACCACATCATGACATTTCACCTATGGTGCTCATCAAACAGCATTGTAGATGATTTGATCAGACTCCGACTATTCCAATGCACCCTCACAGGTGCTGCAACCAAGTGCTACATTGAGCTACCACAAGCCAAGTACCCGGATTTCAACTCCCTAGCTTTCATGTTCCTACAATATTTCCAATTCCCTGTTAGATACGATGAAGGGGTGGAGATCTTGTTATCTTGCTGCCAGAATACTGCAACCCATATAACCGACCACATCCATGAGTGGTGGTGACGTCGTAGTTTGTGCAAGATCCAACTTGATGACATGATATTCTTTGATTGCTTACTAAAAACTTTGCTACCACCTATAGCAAAGGATGTCACATCCAAACATCCCCAATTCGAAGAGGAGGCCATCTTGAAAGCCCAATAGTTTGATCTAATTTATGCATAGTCTGGATACCTTTACACTGTCATTCCAGATGCTCCCGATGTTTCCACCTCCTACTGGGATGCACCGGGGGCATACCATGCTACAGATGCCATCATAGGTTCTGTCTCTAACCAACCATAGCACTGTCCGACACCACCTGCACTACCACCACAACCAAGCAACACCCCTAGTGTTATGTACCAAAACCAAACTCTGGACTATGAAAGAATGATGTCCCAGTCCGGAGCCACAACTTCTTATGCACAACCTGTGCCACCACAGCAGGCCCAGGCATTAGCTTGGTCGACATAGCAATATGCGGGGAAAATTCCCACATTAGTGGCACCGACACCCACCCAAGTCTACTATGCACCATCGGTGCAAGCTGTTCAAGCCCCCGCCCTTGCTCCACCTACTCCATTGGGACATGTGTTTGCATAGCAGAACTGTCCCAACCAGCTAGCCCCCAATAACTAATAAGGGCAAGATAGGAATAACCAACGCTGGAACCAATGCAACAACTAACCATAGGGAGGCGGTCAACAACCGAATCCTCCCAAAAATGTCGTAGCGAACTGGCTAGCCCAAAATCCTCAATGACCAAATGCACTAAGACACAACGCTCCATTGCATACAAACCAACCATGCACATTATGTGAGGTCTATGGGCACTACACATTCGAGTGTCCCTTCATGGTTCATGCTAAATAGGCCATTAGAAACAAGGTTCAACATGCCACCAATACAACAAACCAAGCCCAACCCAACCCAGCACCATCGGGACCTCCTCCTATGGTGCTCCAAAACCAATTACCAGTCCAAGGATTGGTGGCAATTGCACCCCCTCCCCAACCCAATCCCAATGCTTCGGGGACACCTCTGATGGCAGAAACAGGTGTCCACCACCTGCTAGCTATGACAACTGAAGAGGTCAATTTACAAACTAGATGAAATCAGTACAGAACCAACACTAAACCCACTAACACATTAGCAACATCTACGTCCAAAATAGCCAATGTACCTCTTCAGTTACCCCCTTTCCTGCACCCCCCATACATCAGGTTTCCAATAACACCAAGGCTAGAGCTATTGTCATCTACAGCATCGTGGATGATTTGGCCCAAACACCTACCGCCACGTCTGCTCTTGAGGTACTCAAAAATTTCCCAATGCAGCGAAAAGCCTTACTATCTGCCCTTGGTGCCATGGACCCCTCTGAATCCAAGTTGATCACATTCGACACAGAGAATAGAGAACCACGAATGCCATAAACCATTTCCTTCCAAATCCTGGTGTCTATCCGAAATTTGGTCTTGCACCGGTGCATAGTGGATGAGGGGGCATCCGCGTGCGTTATGCCTACCCTAGTCTCACAGAAGCTTGGATCCCCAATTTTGCAACCATCCTCTACTACTCTGCGAGCTTATGATGGCCATCCCACTAAATCCCAAGGAATCCTCCCCCATGTCCCCATCACATTAGTCAGGAAAACAGTACTTATTAACATAAAGGTTGTCAATGCTCAATTTGACTATAACCTTCTCCTCAAAACAAGTTATATGTATGCCATGAGAGCTATAAAATTAATTGTTTTTCATCTCATGATGTTCCCCCACGAAGGGAAAATCATGACGGTTGATAAACTGACTTATCACGATCTACAAGGGCTAACAACACCCACCAACGTTATCCCTACGATCAACACCATTGATCTGCAAGGGCTAACCGCACCCGCCAATGTTATCGCTGTGGTCAACACCATGGTTGACAACATACCAACCTCCCCATTGTTGAATGTGGGACCTGGGTTGTTTGCTGATACCACCATGACAACTTCGTTCCCCTTAGTGTCACCACCACCGACACCAAATAAGACTGCAGATTTGTGCATGCTCTCATCCAGCACTACTACACCCAAACAAAAACTGCATCTACAACCCCAACCACAACCACAACACTATATGCAGCCGCAACACCATCAACAACTGCAACATCATCAACAACTGCATCATCATCAGCAGTCATAGCATCATCTGCAACCGCAACATCATCAACAGCCGCAGCATCATCAGTAGCCACAACATCATCCGTAGCTGCAGCATCATGCAGAGCCGCCACCAGAACCTCACCCCCATAGGTAACCATCAGGGAGCTATCTGGGATCCTCCTCAGTCCACACAATTCCCTTCCTCTTTCCCCCTCCTAGTGTCATGAGCAAGCCAGTAATGGCCACCTTAAACTTACCCAACTTTACATTGGGAATTCCTGTGTGGTATCTTGATCCACTAGCTCAACCACCAATGCCCAAGGTAGTCTTAACCCCCATGCAACCCATTGTGATCAAATCTCATCCTCCACCCAGCCCGAAAAAACCAACCACTGCACCCACACCGCCCCACCTAAAAAGGGTGAGGGGAAAAAACACGAAAGCTACTGCTGAACCTTGACAGATCCCGCCTTATGCCATCTACAAAGAACAAGGCCATCTAACTCAAAACTTTCTTGAGATTCCCATAATCCGTGTGCATTTGGATGCCATGGATACAACGAAAAACCTCCCCATGGTTGAACTTCCAAACAGGCCAATAGTGAGAAACAAGTCATTGAGAACAAACCATGCTTGCACCCTCTGCGGTTTGTATGGACACTATTCTCACCACTGCCAATACTTGTCCAAGTTTCGATTGGCTTTATCCAACCTTCATCAACATTCCCTTGAATCTAAGATCACCCCGATCGAAGAAGTTCACCCCCCACCTCCTTCTTTGGACACCATGTGTAGTTACATGATGTCTAGTTCTATCGACCCTCTTGTCTCCACCACCAACGATGGTCCATCAGACCTGTCTCTTTGTTGCTTCCACAATGATGAGGAGATACTTGAATCCTTAACTGCCCTAGAATACCCATGGGACGACATGCACCATTGCTCGTTCTTCCTCCCCAAAGAAATTGTGTCGCAGTCTGACCAGTTTTTCATGGAAACCAAAGATTTCATTCATGGGAAAGTCAACTGGTTCAAAAAACCCATTCCAACACCAGACTCCTTTGAATAAGGGAACATGGCCAACATATCACCAACCATCAAAATCAACATCTCAACCAAACCTGACTCTTGTTGAAGAAATCATGCTGGGGGCATCCTGCTCCCTGAAAGAAGTTGCTGCCTACAAAGCTATCTTCCAAGAATTCCGTGACATCTTTGAATGGTCTTACACTGAAATTCCTGGGTTGGATCCATCCATCGTAGAACACCACATCGACACATGGCCCGATGTGGCCCCCATGCACCAAAAGCAACGATCCATCCATCCTTCCAAAGTGGCCAGGGTCAAAGACAAAATTGAGAAGCTGGGCACAACCGGCTTCATTTACCCCGTTGTGTACACCACTTGGGTTTCAAATCCTGTTCCTGTGATTAAAAAACAGGGTACCATCCAGGTTTGCACAGACTTCCGCGATCTAAATGGTACGTGTCCGAAAGACAACTTCCCAACACCCTTCATCGATCAGATTATCAATGCATGCACCGGACATGAGGTCTTTTCCTTCATGGATGGATTTTTTGAATATAACCAAATCCAGATCCAGAAAGAAGATCGTTACAAGACTACATTCACAAGCCCGTGGGGCACATTTGCCTACTGAGTAATTCCCATTGGTATAAAGAACGCTGAAGCCACCATCCAGTGTGCTATGACACACTGTTTCTGTGACCTCATCCACATCATGTTTGTCTATCTTGACAACCTTATTACATGATCACAGAAACAAGCACAACACATAGATGACTTATGACAAGCCTTCCTACGATGTCGCAAGTACAAAGTCCGCTTGAACCCTTTCAAGTGTGTTTTCTATGTCCCAACGTGCCGTCTCCTAGGCTTCATCGTGTCACACAAAGGAATGACCGCTGATCCCCTGAAAGTCCAAACCACTTTCCCTCTAACGTCACCTCTTTAAGTGATGGTAGTTCATCTTGTAATATAGTCTTGTCCCTTTTTGTTTTACAACATTTTTTACCACAAATTAGAAACCTCCCATTTAGGGGCAGCACCATTAGCTACCAGTTCAGATTCAGTCGGAGCCTGTTCAAGACACCCCTCACACCTCTGGGCTCAAATTTCTATCTTCTAATGAGACCATCATCTCGTGTTTAACAAGTAATTTTCGGTACCACTTCTCAGAAGTTACCTTGATTTAGATACCACATTGTGATACAAGTGTCTCCGAACCTATGCTTGCATCACACTTTCCTACCACCACTCATGGGGGTTCTGGGCCACCTCCCGGAAGGAACATCATTTTATTTTAGCATATAGTTGTCTAATCCATCCACTGCACCTTATGTGGGTCCTAGGACCATCGTCCAGAGGACGGATCATTTCCTTTGCATGCATTTGGCATATAACTACCACTGGACTTGCACTCACATCACATATAGTCAATTCTGTCCACCAAAACTCACACACAACTCTCCTTACCTTTGTTCGAGAGCCACCTCGGTTTGCATGCCTTTGTCGCATCGATTCATGTGCCTCTACCATGATCTATCCCATGCATGTCTTGGTATATTTAAGAGCCACCTACTCCATCCTTACTACACGGATGACCTTTGGACCACTGTCCACTATCCACTGTCCCAACATGGGGCACCACTTGTGCCATCGCAATTGGTTGACCATACGAGAGTTTCTTTTAAGCTCTTTTTTGACTCCTAAAAGAATGAAAATATTGCCAAGTGTAGCTGCTTCCTTTCCCACTCGTTAAATTATAGGAAAGGGTGTTTACATCATATCGTTTATCTCCTTTTGCGAACCATGTAGACTACCATATGAAAAGGACCACCTTGGAACATTCAAGCCAAGACCGTTCCCCTTTGCATACTTTTATGCTTTCTCGGGCAGAGGGGCCGAAATTTACGAAAAAGATCACTATGGGTTGTCGTTAAGCTCTTTTTCATCATTCTCATCAAGAAAATATTGTTGAGCAAACTTGGTTTCATTCATGCTCATAAAAGTATCTGAATGATCATCCATTCAGTATAGGTTTAACCTTTTCTGACCTGATTGGACTATCAACAGTAAAGAAGTCTCTCATCCCCTACAGGATGGGCAAGCTCTCCTATGTATACTTTTATCCTTTTTCGAGCACAGGAGACTACGAATGAAAAAGAGCCCCCACTGGAGTGTTCTTCATGCTTTTAGACTCTCTAAAATTGAAAGCACCATCGAGCATTTACTTTCTCGGGCTCGTAAAAAATCCACGAGATCATACCACAACGGTGTCTCTAGACACCACCACATAGATAAAAGTTTGGCAGCATTCCCACTTTGGGTCGCCTTTGTTCATAGTACTCTACAATGTGTCTTCCTTGTATCCCATCAATACCAAAAGTGTCTACCTCCCCCAAGTATTTCCCATCTACAGTGACATTCCCAGTATTACAGCTATGATCCCTTTGCCATGAGTCAGTTTCATTTGCTTCCTGGTCCACCCTACCATCATACTCTGAACAAAGGAAGTTTGAGTCTACTACATTCCCTATGTCCTGTTCAAACTCATTCCCTCCCCCCCACCTAATTCAGTGGGTCAATCCATAGATTGTCTCACATCTTTCGGTTATCTCCCTCGCGCTTCTCGTTAAGGAAACACCATTGCCTTGACTAGGGGCAGGTCTCCCTCTGTCGATGAAAACACATGTATTCCATAGGATAGACCCATAGGTTCCAGTATCCTAGTTTCATTAACCTCATTTATGAGTTCCTTGGACCACTTGAGAGGAGTCCTTAGTGCCTCTCAGGATGGTTGTTTCTCGTGTGCTCGACTCCAGCTACATCATCGCACTGTTGAGATTCGTACAGGGTATTGGTCCATGCAGTATTTGGTCAAAGACCTTGGATGTCACCTGAATCTAGCACATTGATGGGTCTATTTGAGGTACCCCAACAGGATTATGTCCCTTATGATTTCTAGTTTGCGCTGGAGACAGTGTTCAGAAGCCCCAGCAGTGCTTCTATATAGATTTATGATTGATGCAACATATTTGTACCACAGAGACTTTAACTCTCCACCAGTGAGTCCATACATCTATGTACCGTTCCAAGATCCAGCAGGCCATTAGTCATGAAGATATAGAATTCCATGAGAATTCCATTAGAATTCCATGAGTCCAATGTAGCAGTTCTTCATATCAGTATTGTATTCAACCTCTCATTGAGTCAACCATCATTGTAACAATAGTTGTACATGATCAGCTCATGTATTACAAAGCTTAGATCACATTATTCATTTGACATCATTACGAGCATGGGGATTCCTGCCTTGTCCATATACATGTCACACATTATTTGTATCTCACCCATTGATGGGAACCATATTAATACAAAAACTGAAAGTGACCATGCCCTAGCCCAGGAAGCACCACCTTTTCGCAAGAAAATCCTATGATGTCCGTCGGCCATATGATTAGCTCCTGCCCTCACACATCAAGGGGAAATCTGTTAACCCAAAAAATACCTCACTCAGCTCTACATGGCCTACACCACCCAAGGACACCCACACACGACCCTCATTTGACCCCATTTGACCACCACAGCCTCAAAAAGGCCTAAAAATGTGCAAAAGGGCTTAAAAACCCTAAGAAGAGCCAAAATAGCTCTCATAGGGGACAAAACCTCCAAAAAGGGGCTAAAACCCCTCAAAGGAGATTAAGACCCCCAAAAGAGCTAAAGATTGAGCGAAAGGGGCTAAAAACCCAAAAAAGGGGCTAAAGCCCCAACCAGGGGCTTAAAACCCTAAAAGTCTTGAGAAAAAGTATAAATAGAGGGGTGGGGGTCACTCTCAAATCATTCCTTCCTTGCATACTGTTATGCTTCCTGAATGAGTGCCTTGAGACCATTTGCCTCTCAAGCCATTCACTCTCCCTCTCATCCATTCTCCCATTGAGCCATAGCTCCCCCATTCTCAAGAGAGGTGCTTCTCCAAGCTAGGGCATGGTGGCCCATTTCCACCCATAGAAGGTATAATATTTGTTTTGTGTTGTTTATTTTATTTTTTCTAACATATTTGCTTGCAGACCTATTGCTTAACATATACTTGCAAGTTTTCATGGTTTGCTTGCAGGTCTTTGGATGTTTCTAACAAGTTAAATGCAGGGTATTAGAGCTCAACCCATAACCTTATGTGCAAAGGGGTTTTGATTTCTATTTTCAGTCTATTTCCTTTTTGTTTTCTTTGCATCCACCACTAGGAACCCTACCCTTCCATCCTATAGACATAAGGTAGCCATTCCTGCTTTGTAGCAAGGGAGAAATCCCTACTATAGCTACATAGGTTGGTTTTGGGTAGTCCCAAATAAGGTGGTCCTTTTATTTACAATAAATAGAAGCATTAGGAAAACTTAGGTAGCACACTTTATGTTGATGAACCCCATCCACAATTATGATTGAAATGAAAGGAAGAAATTTCTTCTATAGATCAAATTCTACACACACACCCTAGGGATACCTCAAAATAAATTTCTCCATCCATATATGATTATACCATTTTCCATAGGTACTAGAAAACAAGTTAAGAAAAGGTTGTGTAAGGGAACTCTACCCACAAATGGTAGTGGGTATAATATTTTGCAGCACAAGATCTAGATTTTAACAAATGAAGCAATACAATTTACAAGGAGTTAGATAAGTCACATTGAAATGATGTCATTAAGTATCAAAACAATAAATAATATGAAAGAGATATTCCAATTATAACACATTAAGCTATTATATTCCATCACCTATACAATAATGTGACACTGTATCACATGGAGTCAATTTTAATTACTTGTGTAGGCAATTTGAATTATTATCTAGTGCATGAAACCTAGTTGGGGATTAACTAGTGCCTAAATTCCATGTGTCCATGCAAACTCTCTAAGGTAAGTTGACATCCTAATAACCAACCTAAGTGGACTTAGATACCTAAAAGAGAGGAAAAACTTATGACAAGTTCATTCTTATTTTTATTAACCCTAGAAATACTCGACATGCACTAATAGCATAGAATAGCCATGTGAAGCATTAGAGTCCCTAAATAGTGCAATAAACACCCATGATTTAACCACAACTCTAACTATAGTGCAACTTTCCTCAAATAACGGAAATATTATCCAATAGAAGGAATGTTCCCTAAATATCTATAAACATATTATTAGTATCTCAATGATGGATTATAAATGATAGTTGATCAATAAACAACCGATTGTTCTTAATTTCATGAAATATGGCAAACACTACCTTTTCATAAATTGGTTTGAGTTCATTCTTTCTTTTAATTTGGTAACTTTGAAAGACAAAATTCCATCCTCCCTACATTAAACTACACCAATTCCATTCCATTAGGTGTCAAATTCCACAATAAGGTTTATATGAAGTCGGGTGTCTCTAATACAAGAGTTATACACATATTCTATTTAAGTTTTACAAATCCTTTGGCTCCTTCTCGAAAACAAGAAAATGCCTCCTCCTTTAAAAACATTGTTAGGGGTCTTTATATTTGACTATAACTCTTAACAAAGTTGGTGTTATACCCCATGAATCGTAAGAATCATCTAATATTATTCAAGGTTTTGGGAACTATCCATTCCATCATAGATGCAATTTTGATAGTGTCCATTTCAAAACCTTCATAGCTACAAATTAACCCAAATATTCCACTTCCTTAACCCCAAATGCACATTTAGAAGGATTAGGATATAGGTGTTTCTCCTCCAATAGTTTAAATACCATGTCAATATGTTGTACATTCTCTTCTAAATATTTTCCATAGATTGCATATCTTCAAAAAATAATACCACAAGTTTTCTACTTGTTTAAAAATAGAATCCATCAAGTTGTGAAATGTATAAGGTGAATTTGTAAGTCCAAATGTGATCACCAAAAATTCAAAATGGCATTCATGTGTTCTACACGTGTTTTCAAATTGTCTTATTTGCTTCATTCTAAATTGATATATTGAGAATGGACATCCAACATGGTAAAGAAAGTTGCTTTCTTTAATTAATCTATTAATTCATCAATGATAGGAATATGATTTTTTTAATGGTTATATTGTTGATTTATCTATAATTTAGACACATATGACATGAAACTTCATTTTTTCAAACCATCGCCACTAGTGTAGAGATTCCACTTTGCCTAGGACGAGTGATGCAAGTGTTTAAAAATTCTTGGAGCATTTTCTCAATATCACTCTTTTGTGTATATTGGTACATGTAAGGCCTAATGCAAGTGAGACATAGCATGATCATGATCAAGAGTTGTTGGAATACTTTTTTACATATATCTATATACCTAGGAATTGTTTTGAATAACTCTTAGGAGATATAGGAGAATAGATGATATACATGGTTTAAAATCTAGTGAGCAAAATTGTGCAATTGCACAATGGTGTTTTTTTATTTTAGCAATATTTTCATTTTGTTGGGTACTATTAGCTTAGTTGGTTTCCCTAGAATACCTTTGGGTTAAATTTACTTTCCTTCTAAAAATAATCTAATGATAAGTTCCCAAAAATTGAAATCCATTCTTACCAATGTTAGTAGCATCAAATCTCTAATAGAACATCAACACAACCCATTTGGATTGCAATAGTTACAACAACCAATCAATAATCCCTATTAGTAATATCACTACCATGGAACTTATTTAAACAATTTAAGGGACCTCTATCTACAATAATTGCTTGAAACTTGGGTTCTGGATATATAAAAAATTGAGATGTTTCCATAATGTGCAATTAATGAAGTTATAAGTACTATCTATAATAAAGCAACAATGTTACTTTCTTATTTTTTACATAACTGTATAAATTGATATTTTTAGGAGTGGTAATGTTGGTCAGTGCATGACACAAAATGGTTGGAATTGTACCTTCTTGTTCAACATCTCTAAACTATTGTAGTTTTGGATCTCCTTACTCTTCACAATAAATGTAGAATGACTTCTTCTCAATACACTTATAATGCTTACTGTGATTAATATCACAATTGAAACATAGTATATGTTATATTGTTTCATCCACTTTCCAAGGAATCAAACTTGAAGGACCACGTGATATTCGGTAAGGAAAAATTCCCCCCTCTCTAAGTGTTAGTGGGGTTCTTGTAGTGATTTTTTTACTTTCAACTTTCCTTTCCAAAATAATGGAATTCTACAATGTTTTAGGTTTGAAGAGGCATACCTCATGATGAATTCCCTCCTTAAATGTTCCCATAAAGAGATAAAACCAATTATGCTCTGAAATTTTATTAACTCTAACACT